>LJIJ01000212.1:0-174732 GCA_001718145.1 Orchesella cincta | reverse complement strand
ATTATTAAAAACATCTCGAGATCAGAACTTATAAAAAAAACTGCGCCGAGAGCCAGAATTATCGAATTATAAAACTGCTCCAAAGCAGAATTATAAAAAATGCTCCGAGAGCAGAATTATAAAAACTGCTCCGAAAGCAGAATTTAAAAATCTCCGAAGCAGAATTATAAAAACTCTCCGAGGCAGAATTATAAAACTGCCTCCGAAGCAGAATTTAAAAACTGCTCCGGAGGGCAGAGTTATAAAAACTGCTCATAAAAACTGCTCCGAGAGCCAGAAATTTATAAAAACTGCTCCGAGAGCAGAATTATAAAAACTGCTCCGAGAGCAGAATTATAAAAACTGCTCCGATTTTTTAAATCCCAGGTCATTATTTTAAATCCGGAGTCATTATTTTGAATTCGAAGTCAATATATTTAATCCGGAGTCATTTTATTAAATCCGGAGTCATTATATTTAATATCCGGAGTCATTTTATAATCCGGAGTCATTTATTAAACCCGGAGTCATTTTATTTAAATCCGGAGTCATTATTTAAATCCGAAGTCAGTTAATTAATCCGGAGTCATTATAATAATTTTGGAGTCATTATAATAGATCCAGAGTCCATTTTTTAAATCCGGAGTCATTATTTTAAATCCAGTGTCAATATTTTAAATCCAGAGTCATTTTTTTGAATTCGGAGTCATTTTATTAAATCCGGAGTCATTATTTTAAATTCGGAGTCATTTTATTAATCCGGAGTCATTTTATTTAATCCGGAGTTATTAAATCCGGAGTCATTTTATTAAATCGGAGTCATTATTTTTAATCCGGATCATTTTTAAATCCGGAGTCATTTATAATAAATTTGAGTCATTAATTAGATCCGGAGTCCATTTTTTTTAAATCCGGAGTCATTATTTTAAATCCAGTGTCAATATTTTAAATCCAGAGTCATTTTATTAAAACCGGAGTCATATATTTTATATCCGGAGTCATTTTATAAATGTGTGGAGTCATCGTGTTTAATCTTGGAGTCAATATTTTGAATATGAGTCAAATTTTTATAAAAACTGCTCCTGAGCAGAATTATAAAAAACTGCTCCGAGAGCAGAATAAAAACTGCTCCGAGAGCAGCGCAGAATTATAAAACTGCTTCAAAAACTCCGAGAGCAGAATTATAAAAACTGCTCCGAGAGCAGAATTATAAAAACTGCTCCGAGAGCAGAATTATAAAAACTGCTCCGAGAGCAGAATTATAAAAACTGCTCCGAGAGCAGAATTATAAAAACAACAGCTCCGAGAGCAGAATTATAAAAACTGCTCCGAGAGCAGAATTATAAAAACTGCTCCGAGAGCAGAATTATAAAAACTGCTCGAGAGCAGAATTATAAAACTGCTCCAGCAGAATTATAAAAACTGCTCCGAGCAGAATTATAAAAACTGCTCCGAGAGCAGAATTATAAAAACTGCTCCGAGAGCAGAATTATAAAAACTGCTCCGAGAGCAGAATTATAAAAACTGCTCGCAGAATTATAAAACTGCTCCGAGAGCAGAATTATAAAAAACTGCTCCGAGAGCAGAATTATAAAACTGCTCCGAGAGCAGAATTATAAAAAACTGCTCGAGAGCAGAATTATAAAAACTGCTCCGAGAGCAGAATTATAAAAACTGCTCCGAGAGCAGAATTATAAAAAACTGCTCGAGAGCAGAATTATAAAACTTAAAAACTGCTCCAGAGCAGAATTATAAAAACTGCTCCGAGAGCAGAATTAGAAAAACTACTCCGAGAGCAGAATTATAAAAACTGCCTCCGAGAGCAGAATTATAAAAACTGCTCGAGAGCAGAATTATAAAAAACTGCTAGATTCATTATTAAAAAAAAAGCCGGAGTCAATTATAAAATCCGAAGACTCCTCATTAATCCGAGTCATTATATTAAATCCGGAGTCAAAAATCCGGAGTCATTTTATTAAATGTGGAGTCACGTGTTTAATCTGGAGTCAAATTTTGAAATGGAGAATTTTATAAAAACTGCTCCGAGTGCAGAATTATAAAAACAAGAGCAGAATTATAAAAACTGCTCCGAGAGCAGAATTATAAAAACTGCTCCGAGAGCAGAATTATAAAAACTGCTCCGAGAGCAGAATTTTAAAACTGCTCCGAGAGCAAATTATAAAAAACTGCTCGAGAGCAGAATTATAAAAACTGCTCCGAGAGCAGAATTATAAAAACTGCTCCGAGAGCAGAATTATAAAAACTGCTCCGAGAGCAGAATTATTAAAACTGCTCCGAGAGCAGAATTATAAAAACTGCTCCCAGAATTATAAAAACTGCTCGAGCAGAATTATAAAACTGCTCCGAGAGCAGACTGCTCCGAGAGCAGAATATAAAAACTGCTCCGAGAGCAGAATTATAAAACTGCGAGGCAGATTATAAAAAACTGCTCCAGATTAGTTTAAATCCCAGGTCATTATTTTAAAATCCGGAGCCATTTTATTTAAATCCGGAGTCATTTTAATCCGGAGGCCATTTTAAAATCCGGAGTCATTTTATTAAATCCGGAGTCATTATATTAATCCGGGAGTCATTTATATTAAATCCGGAGTCATTTTATTAAACCGGAGTCATTTTATTAAATCCGGAGTCATGTATTTAATCCGGAGTCATTTAATTAAATCCGGAGTCATTATTAAATCAGTGAATATTTTAAATCCAGAGTCATTTTATTAAACCGGAGTCATTATTTATATCCGGGTCATTATTTAAATGTGGAGTCATCGTATTTAATCTGGAGTCAATATTTTGAATATGGAGTCAATTTTTAAAGAAACTGCTCCGAGAGCAGAATTATAAAAACTGCTCCGAGAGCAGAATTATAAAAACTGCTCCGAGAGCAGAATTATAAAAACTGCTCCGAGAGCAGAATTATAAAACTGCTCCGAGAGCAGAATTATAAAAACTGCTCCGAGAGCAGAATCACAAAAACTGCTCCGAGAGCAGAATTATAAAAACTGCTCCGAGAGCAGAATTATAAAAACTGCTCCGAGAGCAGAATTATAAAAACCTCCGAGAGCGAATTATAAAAAACTGACTCGGAGGGCCGAATTACAAAACTGCCTCGGAGGGCAGGATTCTGGGATTCTGATACCGGGAGCATGTTGTAAGTTAGCCGTGCGTTTACTATGTTCCAGGCCAACCCTTATTTAGGCAGTCAGTTTATAGGAATGGAATATGGGTGAACGGAGAGTGAGGTGAGTTGCGTGGCTGAGGTTCCCGTGCTTGAATTTTATATTTTAGTTTCCTATTGTAGGTTATATTCCGGAATATTATTTTTAGATTGGAACTTTTTGAGAGACCGCTTTCAGTTTAGCTATAGAACCACTTTAAGGAATACTGGAATTGTGCCAAAATTGAGCCCTATTTATTATTCGGGCACCTTTATTAGTGTTTTGGGCACTTAATTAAAGATACCGGGTCCTTTCGTTAATAACCGGTCCCTTCCGGGCAAGTTCCCCCAGTTTTTTAATAAGTGAGTTCCACCGATTTGTATTTGAAGAACGAGCATTTTGATATAGTTGATTAGTTTCAAATAAAATACTTGTGGTTCTTTTTCTGATCCCAGTTATTCGAAGTCTTCCTCTTTAAACGCAATTATATTCAGATTGACTTTGGAATGCTACACATGAAGTTAACTTGGCACCAATGTCGAAATCTTATTTTTATTGAAAGTGCGATACAATCAGTGCAAGACTACACAATAACATAAATGTATTCAAAGTAAAAACGACTTGAGGGTGGATATGTTTTGTGGATGAAGACAGTGAGAGAGATTGAAGAGCATGATACTCAATACTCATGTCTGCAAACTGTGAATGAAAAATATTGTGTATGCTTGTTCTTTGGAAGTGAGTTGCTTGCTGCTTTGTTTTGACATTACGACAGATGATAACCGTTATCAGACAACGGTTAGATAGGGAGTCGGCATCGGGGAGGTAGAAGTCGGTACCGGTGATCACCACATAGAGATAAAATGGACTAGGCTCTCAATGTGCATAGGCTTCCAATACTGCCATAGAGGATAACAGTAACAACACGTGAAATGAAGAAGTAGTCAGCTGTATGGATCGTCACTGGTGTATGGTGACTGTTTTTGTATGGTTTTAAATTGTCAAGTGTAAAAGTCTTGTGTTACATTTTAGCAATCACTACATTTAATTCCCATTTCTTACTAACTACATGCATCAATTTAACTTATATGCCGTTGTGTATGTGTACCATTCAGGCAGAAACAGCTAGTCAGTTACTGCTCATTATATTCGTACTTTTACCTGTCTTAAAAATGAGCTCTGGTAACGATTCATGCGGGCCGCCGCGTGATGACAAAGCAGCACCAAAACTGATAGTTTTTGATCTTGGTAATGTGATATTGTTCATTTTTTGTTTGGACCAAAGTGTCATTCTATTTCGTCGTTTGACTGATAAAGATGACTGACCAATTACTATCAATTTTTACATTTTTAACTAACAGATTACACCCTCTGGCCCTTCTGGGTTGATACCCATGTTGATCCTCCGTTCGCTATGAAAGGGTGATTAAAATCAATTAATCTTAATATTTCCTAACTATGAACTACTTCCAAGAGCTGGTAGCTGGTTTTCATTAAAACTATGTTGACTGGTGGGTGGGTACATTCTTTCTTACCCTCTTCTCTCTATCTCTCTCATGATATATTTTTTATTTATAACCTGATGTCTTCGGTAAGTAAGTTGTGAATTTTTTGTTGCGGAATCGCATTGCGCTCTTTGTAATACAGTGAAACTTTCAATTTGTGCTAATTTGGATTTGACCAACTTACACCTAATTAACTAGGTCAAAAGTAGTGGATTCAAGGGGGAAAACGATCAAATACTTTCCGGAAGTACCTGAAGTTCTGGAGTACATCAGATCTCTGGGAATCCCGATGGCGATAGCGTCAAGAACTGGTGAAATCGATGGGGCTAACCAGCTTTTAAGACTGTTTGACTGGGATAAGTATTTTCAATATAAGGAAATCTATCCAGGATGCAAAATAACGCATTTCAGCAGGTAGATATAATTACATGTCATTGATGTCATAATGTTACAGTATCTAATCTGTGAATAAGGTATGGATAGATAGATAAATATATTTTAATTAAATTAGATTTCAGAAAGCAACTGGGCTGTCGCACAACTCGATGATGTTCTTTGATGATGAGGAAAGGAATATCCGTGATCTATCAAAAGAAGGCGTTCATTGTGTATTCGTGAGAAAAGGAGTTACGATGAAACTTTTAAAGGATTCGCTACGAGAGTTTAAAAATAAAAATACGGCGGAACTTGGGTGGTCGAAGGAGTAGTTATTTAGAACTGACTTGTTAAATGTTGTTGTTACTTGCAGTGCAGGTGTAGTGATAAGAAGTATAAATATGATTCACCAAAAGACTCCTGTATTTTTAAATCAAAAGACAATTAACGTAACTTTGATTCATGGGTGGTGGCTCAAGTCAGCTATCCAACAAATACTACCCTTGCCTTTACTGACTACGTTTGACTTTGTAAATCTCTCAACTGCTTTGCTTCATTGATGACACGACTCATCCGTGTGACCTGCTCAATAAAATAGTAAAAAGTTAGTATTTCTAATTGTGTTAAATCTACTAATTAAGTATGAAATTGTATTTTAGAACTGTTGAATTTGTTAATGAATAAGTTCTACACAATAAATATTCCCGTAAATGATATTATAAATGGAGTGTGCTTAATATATGATTTTCGTTTCAATAGTAAAGCGAGGAAACAGTTGCAGCATTTATCATAATCAACATAGTACATTGTGATTAGTTTCACACAAATGTTCATGAAATTGTGCCATGTCCGTTTACAACGACGCCAAATAATTTTGAAAATGGTCTTTCATTCACTTAAAATTCAAGTATATTGAAATGCATTGCACACATTTTGGAACGAAGACCTTTCAAAATTTCTTTCCTATAAAAAAATAGTCATCTGTACGCCTGTTGACTGTTATTTACATCATGAAGTTGACCTATACGTTATATAGAATATTGTATAACTAGCAGTGACTGTCGGTTAAATATTGTGTTTTTGATAGTCACCGTGTGGCGTGTGGGTTAGGATTTTGATACTTCATTATTTTTATTTGATATTTAAGGTTTTGTTTTGAAAGGCGAAGGGGGTTTTAGGCTGAAGATGGAAGAAATCAATTCAAATGAATTGCCATCTCAGGAAGATGAAATAATCGGAGCGACGACATCAGCTGCAATATTTGTTGATAAAGCTATTGAGGATGTTGCAGCGTTACTGACGCAAAAATGCAAATTGTTGGAGTCGGAGCCAGATCATCACGAGCCAAGCCGAAGGAGTGTCACAGTTTCAAGGTTTCTTAAAGAATTCGAAGGACACAACAGTCAAGATGAAAAGGAGCAGGTTATCATATGTGTTTATGTATTAGTTTTCTAAATAATCATCGAGTCTGAGTCATGATAGTTATTTTACTTTCTTTGCAGGTTTTATCCGAGTCTGAACAACGAGAATTAGTGACAGAGTCTCCAGCAGCTGCCGAAAGTATTCAAGTCATTTTAGATCCACCTGTGACGAAGGCAGAAGAAAAGAATGAGGATGATGATGCTACCACGAATGTACTGATAGAGTTGCTTATCAACGAAAACAAGCAGCTGCAGAATCGAGTTCGGATGACAGAATCTACCGCGGCGTTTGCAATGTCAAAGCTACGCCAGGCGATTACGTATCTGCTGGATCAACCTGATAAGAAAATGTATGAGAAACAAGCTGAAGTTTTGAAACTGCAAAAAGAGATTGGCCAACAAAATATGGAGGTACTGAATCGTTTATCTATTTTCATGTTGTATTTGGATAAGTATACTACACTACACTCATAATGCATTCAAATCTTTTTATGCTCAGAAAAATATGGAGGAGATGAACTTGAGAAAAGAAGTGATGGAGTTACTTCTATCAGCAGCTCGGATTGAGGACAACATGGTTCAAGGCTATGAAGAACTGGTGACCAGACTGCACTTAGAAAATCAGGTTTGTGTAGTTCCGAACCCAATAAGTTTTGTTGAGTGTTAGTAATAATTATTATCATATCATTTTCTAAATAATAGGGTCTCCGAAAGACGCTCCTCATTGCTTCTGAGTTTAACAGTCCATGCTTACTAACAAAAGCAGACAAATCCATTCAAGTGGATGAGGAGGACTTGTATGAGGTTTTGTCTGAAAATGAAGGAAGTTATCACACCGCTCGAAGTGTCTATTTCGGATCGGATGAAAATGTTGAAGACGGTGAGAATAACTCGGATACTAATGATAACGACAGTGTGTCGTCCTATAGTACTGTTACTGCTCGAGACCATAATGTAATTGAGAACAGTATTGGTACTAAGTTGATTGGCGTTCAGTTGGAAGCTTTGCCTGAATGAAATATGCTACCTTAAAATGTTTAACTAATAATTTATGAATTATATGTACAAACTATAAAATATATTATTAAGGTAGAAGTACATATGTATATACAATTTTAGAAAGTATTAAAAGTTTATAGCAATCACGATTGTTAGTGTATTATCTTTATCCTTTAACAGCATTGATTATCAGTATGGTCTACAGTTATTTTATTATTATTTCATGTTCCAGTTATGTATTAATATCCAATCACTATTCCGTTAAAGATTTTATATTGCTAGCGCTAGTAGTCCTCTTTTTGTGGGATTTCTTTGCCTGCAACCTTCTCCGTAATAATTACAGTTTCTTGCCCACCAATCCGTGTAGTATGAGGGCGACAAGGGTCCATCACTGCACGGATTTTCATTCCGGCTTTCTTCTTGTCTCGCTTGGTTTTTCGATGAGACCTCAAAATCTTGGTGACTCCAGCCAGCGGATCTATATCAGCTCCGCTGAACACCACTAGCACCCTGTGATCTTTCGCTGTAGAACAAAGGGTATACTGAAGGCATTGTATTGTATTTCATAAATTAATTAAATTCTCACATCTTGTGGTGTGAGAGCATACCAATGGAAAGTAATATTTCATATTTCCTCGTCTGAATTCGGAGAAACTGTAACTCATTCTTAGGGTCCGGATCACGGATCACAGCAGTACCGAGCTGCTCCACAAATCTCATTTGTTTTTTCCAATAGTGGGTTAAATGATGATCAAAAGTTGTTTCAATTACGGTCCCTGTAGTGCAGAAAACACAATTCTCAATGAAATGCATAAATATTAAACTATTTATAGAAGTTTAATCTTAAGAGTAAAATAACCAGCGTACATTGTTCCGTTGTGACCAAAACTCCGTAGACACCTTTTGACATATTCAACCGCTTCACTGCATCTTCCAGCTTACATTTTCGATGAGTACGAAGCTGGGACCGACTCATTGTGGACTAAATTATCACAAATAATATGCAAAGGAAGAATAAATTGTACTTTGTAAACTTATTTTTATCCTTGAACAATAAAAATAAATGTATACCACATCGTCCATGGCTGCTTTCTCTCAGAGAAGCTTGAGTATTCTACTACGAACTCCAAATTAGATTTCAAATATCCGATTAAAATTGGTGTCAGTTTTAGTTTAAAACTTTCTTCTGATCGGTGGCTATACGCGATAACGAAGCAAGAGCATACATGTGTCTGATAATAAAAATGTCATTATATTGACCAAACCAAACCCACGCGTCTACCTCATTCAGTGATATAGGTGTTTTAGAGTATCCTTAACAACTTTCACTGCACAATGTATCGCATACGCCATCACCATCTCACACCTTTGCATTTGGATAGACTGTAAAAAGCATGCTTTCCAGCGGTGGGTGGTGACCCATCCACGTAGGCTCACTCAGATTGGAAAGCAGAACCTCACGTTTATCCTCTTCAGTAGCTTCTTTCACATGGGGCACTCCGTTCCATGTCTCCTTCTTTAACAAAACCAATAAACATGATATCATCATGAGTGAGTAGATAGTAAATAAAGAACGCGAGGAAAGAGAAAGGAGAAAAGTGTGAAAAACATGGTATGAGTCTCCTACTGCTATATGCTGGTGGCATGGTGTGATCCGCTACAAAACGGACTACATGTTCAACCGTTTGTTGTTTTGGTTTTGCTGAAAGCGTTTTCCTCGCAGCTTTTCTGTCATGTAGTCACAGATTCACCGGAGCAAGAGCATGCATCAGCTTTCCTCTCAAAATCAAGAAGAGCTTTTGCTGAAAAAGGTGCCCCAACCAAGCGAACCCAACCAACAACCATGCTTTTTTTACTTTACTTTCACTATTTAGCAGTTGGCTAAAGGAAATCTCGAGCTCAGTTCCAGTTGAGATCTCTAGCTGGATGGAAGTAGCCTCTTTTGGGAGTCTTCTTGCAACACTAAAAACATGTGTTGTGGCTGATAACAGTCTGTCGACAAGGAAAATCTTGAAAAAAGTTTGAGTAAAAGTCATAAATTCTAACTAACACATTTATTTCTGTCAGTTTAACACATTTTTTCTGAAATACAATCTTTTAATAGTTGACAAAAACAGATCTAGGTTACAAATTTGAGATTTTATAACACAAAGTTTTACACGGTTGAGGAGGAGAAAGGGTGTAAAATATTGTGAGTGTGAGACTAATTATTATTTGTTCCTGGACTCCTACATAATCTAGCAAAGTTCAGCGCATGTCGTTGTAAAACTCGCTCTTGTTTAGGACAGGTGAGTGCTTACTGTAATTATTGAAAACTTTCTCCAAACTTAAAAACAGTAACATTTTACTTTAGTCTTAAGTGCTTCGAAAAGTATAAAGCGACCTTTGCCAACTTGCTTCGTGTGAAACTAAACACATTGCTGGCTAGTTTGCTATCAAGAAATGCCAAATCACTTAGATTATACTGAGATTGAGATCATACTACATTCACGTACTCCTGTACTTGCTCCGTTGTAACTATTTCAACTAAACTTTCATTATTCTTTTATTGTGATTGCGAACAGTACATTTTTAGCTCCATTCTCACACCAATTTTAAAGCAAAACAGGAAATGAAACTCACAAAAGTGTTGTCAACCTAATTGCACTCAATTTGAATTGAGTTGAGTGAAATTGTTTTCCACTCACTCACAAATGTTAAGTAAGTGTACATAGTTCAACTTCTGACCTGAGCCAAACTCCTTTGCCATTCTGGTTTCTCATTTTGTAAAGAGAAAAGTGATACAAAACAAGAGCAGAGTTAGTTCCTTTTAAAAGAACTTGATCTTTTCCATAACTATTGCCCTCATTTTTATGTGTATGAGCCGTGTCATAGACGATATACAAAAGTTTTCTCTTTTTATTCAATATTCCTCTACTCATTTTACTCTTCTCAGAGCAACGAAGAAGAAAGCGAAGCTAAACCGATAGCTGCGTAGGTACATACTTTTTTTTGTTACGTACCAAGAACCGGCATATTATCCCTCTTTTGAAGTTGCTTTACTGAGATTTAAGGAAAAGCTTAGAGAAGGAGGCTTAGCTCAGCTTTAAAACTTTCCATTCATCGACGAACACTTTTTAATACTGTCAGACTCCTTGTGTGGGAAAAACTTTGCTCATGAAACGTGTTACATTTTAATACTAGTGCAGTGGTGTTATTGCTGTACCATCTTATTCTTCTTTTTCTCGATGAGAAAAAAAAACAATCTTGAAACAATCTCCATACACTTTTTCTCACTTGTTTCTCTTTTTACTCCTTCCTTCCGTCACACACCACGGTTGAAGTAAACTCATTGACGACTCGAGGAAAAAAATGTGTCACAAGTTGAACCGTAACTTCAATTTTTCCATGTCTAGTCTCCACATATAGACGTACTTTGCTTAAATATATATACATATACCTTAAAATATACGCATAGTGCGAAATCAGCTTACTCTTCTCTTCATTAAATTTCGCTTCCTTCGTTTGGTGAAAGTGAAAGTAGCTGAAATTGAAGCTGGTACCTTACTTCTTCCTTTCAAATACATTTGGTGACATCCCAGCAGAGCAACAAGAAGGGTAAGAAAATGTGCCTAGATTAAATTGCTTTTGCTTTCATCATTATCATCAGTAGATTGTCGTCTTTCATCATGAATATAAAAAATTCTATTCATTCAAAGTTTTGCATGAAAAGTTTTTATGCGTTAACACCATATTTTATAGTAGGTTGGTTGTTAACCATAAGAAATGATTTGTAAGTAAGCTGAAATAAAATATGCTTTTACTTGTGAATTAATGCGCTAACAAAAATGGCATATATTCATTTAAAGAACATAATGAACATCCTTTTCATCTCCAAATTGCACTCCACTCGGGCTGGAGTAAATAAAATTTCAAAAATAACCCTCGGTAATTAGTTTATTGAATGAAGTTATGTACGCATAATAAGGCTAGTTTGCTGGCAAACTTGTAAAAAAAATTTCGCCTTTGAAGGAGAAAGTAGAAACATTTTATATGCGCTACTTTCTTTTATACACAATCAGCATAGATTTAGATGCCAGTGTAGATCTGAATTGGGGCAATAAAAAGGTGAAGAAAGTTAACGAAGCCCCTTTCTTCTCTCATTATATTCCTCATAATAGCAGCGATATAGTCCTTTCTTGGAGTAATGTTCCTATAGCCAGGCTAAGTGTCGGTCAACAAACTACTTACTCAGCATCCACCAAAGTAGTAGCATGAAGGCAACAAGAAGTCTTCACATTTCCTAATAGCACCGTATAATCCTCGTTTTATTACAGTCTTTTATGAGGTTTATTGGTTACTTGAGGCTTTTTTCACACCAACTACAGCCATGGACACTTTCACTCTCAGCACGTCTCTATTTTCAAGCATCATGTACACAATAAAAGGAGACATGGCTCCCTTCCTTTGCTTGAAAAAGAAGCGAGCTTATAAGCATATTCAGAAGAAAGATATATAAAGCGGCAACTGCTGGCATTGACATTATTAGACTTAGCCCTTCTTCCCTTCTTCTTCGTAATAACTTTTTGCAAATGGCAATAATGGCGCACATTCTCTACCATACTACATGTACTTTTAGCATTCCTCTGGGATTACCATTAACAATTTATAACCTGAACAGTAGCAGGAAACGTAGTGTGGTTATGTTACGAAATATTCTGCCGCTGCAAAGTTTATGTCACGATAATTGAAGACGTGTACTAACTCCTCCGCATACCTACATTCATATCAATTCACGTCAGTAATTAGCAGTGTCTTATGACGAGCGTTGAGAGAGGAACTCATTGCTGAGTCAGACTGCTGCTGTCGTAATTAAATAGCTCAATAAAAAGTGCCAAGTTTTGTATTCCCTCCGTGTCATATTTGTCTCTAAATTGATCTCTGATTGAATGGAGCAGTCACTCCTTTGAGAGGAGACTGGCTTTCCTAATTTTTTACGCACATCAAAATTATTTTCTCTGTAGAAAAAGTCTATTTATTGCTACATTATTTTTATGACAAGTTTAATGTTCCATTATGAATGGAGAAAAATTGTTCCTTATAAAAAACGTGCTACGATGCATTGCAATAAAAGTAGAGTAATTAAGTGTCCCTGCAGATTTTCTAGATAGGGTTTGCCATACACATATATTTTTATATGACATGACAGTATTGCAACGTGGTAATAAAAGGTTTGAACAGGCTTTTATGTGAATGTGGGGTTTAATTTTGTTAAGGCTGAATTTTGCTAGGTAAAAGCAAAACTTACGAAGCAAAGAGAACAAAAGAATGAAGACGAGTAAAGTAAAAGCTATGTGAAATGTGTGTGTGTGCCATGAATCAAAGCTCATAGTTTCTTGTGAAAGAGCACGGATGAGGGTAATATGTATACATGTGTAGTGTATAGGTGTTTCCCCACTGGAGAAAAGCCTTTTGGCTCAATAGAGAAACGAAAAGAGGTCCAGAGTAGAAAAGACGAGATGAAAGTGATAAAGGTGAAGAGGAGAAAGTGAAATCCGCCACCACCACCACAGTAGCAGGCAGAAGCATTCACAATTTTCTGAAAGAGCAAGCTTTTCCTCTGATTTTATGTGTTGTAATGAAAGGGAGAAGGTATGCGTGTGGCAGCGTGGCAAGAGCCTCTGCTCACTATTCAATGAAATTGTAATGGTATCACACTAGTCTTCCTTTACTCGCTCACAGGCTTACCAACTCAGCAACTATGCCCCGTATCAATACTTCCTGATGCATATATATCTGCGGTGCTCATATTGGGTCATGTGATAAGTATTGGTAGTTGGTGTGTTGATAACACGATAATATTGCGTATTATGCTATAAAAGCCTGTACACACATGGAATAATGAAAGTTAGGAAAATGGTTGTGCTTTATCTTCTTCCGCTGTTCCCCTCCTCCTTTGCTATTATGCGTTTTGTACGTCGACATGTTTAGAAATGTCGAAATAAAGCGGTAAAAACTAATGGGGAGAAGAGGAGAGAGTGCACTAGAACAACAGGGAAAGAGCTGGAAATGCAATGTTTTTCCATATGGAAATAGAATTGAAGAGTAACTTTTATTTTTGGCGTGTGCATACATTTTATAGCCAGTTTACATATGTCTATGTCAGTTGGAGAGAGAGGAGGATAGTCTAGTGTTTGGTGTTGGAAAGTAGAAAGTGGAAGTGACGAGGAAGACCATGAGAGCAAGTCATTAATAAGCCCTTTGAACATTTTGAACCTCTCTAAGGATTTTCACCAGCTTTCACTTGGCTTGTGTGACTACTACTATGTTTTGCCATCTGAGTTCGCAGCCCTTTTTGAACTAGCGTAAGTATAATATATCCACATATTTGCCACCTACCTACATGTACACATGTCTGGACAAAATTTATCCTGAAGGCTATACGTGTATTCCTCAGAGGCTCATGAGACTATTACCACACTACTACTGGTTGGTGGCTGCTGCTGCCGCTGCTCAGCTTGCTATCAGCTATAGAGCAAGACCACTTCTTGGATTTCCTCTTTTGATTATTACATTAGAGCCAATATTACGTGCTTCTCTGCTGCCACTGTTCTCATTCCCGTTGTCGCTCAAGCAAAATAGGACGTAGAGCACTGGTCTTGATTACTGATTGAACGGAACCGAATAATGGATTGCTTCATCCATCCAGATAGAATGGCCGTTTTTTTCTTTGCTGTGGCTTGGCTACATGCATGATGCTCTGGCCTGGAGGATGAAGCCCTTTTCCCTCGTTTAAGTAAAGATACAAACTGAGAAGTTTAGAGTGTGTTTATAGGCTGCGATAGTGAACAGATTTGCAGAAAATTTCAGCAGACTTTCCTCCTCTCACAAACTTTCACTTTCATTTTGTTGAGCGATCCGTTCACAAGACAGTTTGCATCGCATGGGTAGTAGCAAATAAAAAAGAGATGGTATACGTACGCTCCCTGTTTTTGCTACACTGATTTCAAGCTTCTCATTCAGCTGAGATTGGGGATGATGAATGGAAAGTGTAATTAGGCCACCTTTTTACGTTCTGGAAATGAATATAGTCCCTTTCTCTCCCCTTGCAGCCACATCTCTGTAATACTGTTTCGGCTCTTGGTTTTACTCTGTTGTGGTAATTTAATGGTTTGCTAATTGATCACAGCGTAAACCCTGTTTTTTCTCTGTTGCTCGCTTCCGCTCTCATCCACGCTCAACATTTATCCAAATCCAGTTGAGGTTGTTGTTTGAGTTTGATGATTTCCCGGTGGATTTGGATCGAGCACTATAGCGAGAGCAGGAAATCAATCGATAATTACGCATTCATTAGATTTTCTTAGACCTTATTTTTTTCCTCCGTCTGTAGAGAATTTCGAGGCATAATGGTTCATAGAATAATATATAACCATCAAGAGATGAAAGAGCGTTCATTCAATCAAAGTGAAAAAAAAGTTTGCCTGTTACATAATGATTTTGTATCTGGGCAATAATAAACGTGCAGCCTAATAATTTGCCTACTTTAGAAACAAAGAGCTATATATAGTCTTTACAAGTCCTGAACCTCATTAAAAACAGTGTAATATTGAAGAAGAAAAGAACTAGAACTTTCTTCTTCTTCTTCTTCTTATACATAAATCCGCTTTATTCTAGCTGCTACTGGAGCTATTCAAGTTTAAGAAATTAGGCTGGCACATACTACACTTACTTTCCTTTTAGTTCATTTATAAGCTCCTTTCAACTAAGGATAAATAATAGTATGGGCAACATATAAAGAACTGTCGTAACTTTTCTCTTTTACTCTACATGTCAATGATGTCTGTAAGGAAGAAAAGAAAAACAAGAAAAACCCCCGTCGTCGTTTCCTCCTCATCATTATTTCCTTCCTTCCTTCCTTCGTTAAAAACATAAATATCATTATCATGATGGTGAACTCTTCACTTTTAACTTGAAATCTTCTTCTCTTTTCTATTTAACTTTTTTCCCTGGTGCAAACAATACAGCCATTTCCCATTAAACACAACTCAAGCTAAAAATATAAAGACGAACGAAGGACACGGAAGTTTTGTTCCCTTGTGTAATGCTCTTGTTTAGTAAATGGTATGTCGTATCATGTTTTATTCCCTTCTGCCTGATCATGATCATCATCATGACGTGAGTAAACGATGAAGAGAGACTTTTTTAGCCAACAGGACAAGACCAACGAGGACACTTGAGTTGTCGTTTCGAACTGGGAAATATGATCATGGTGAAAACAAGGAGGGATACTTGTCTCATAAGTATTTATACCTTGAGAAGGACAATGATGATGACGAAGATAAAACAAGAATAATTATAAGACGAACTTGATAATAGTAAAGAGAAGGAGATGGAGAACAAGAAGGTAAACATGGGAAAGTGAGAGAGAAAGGTTGTTGAGAAAACTCTTAAGTGAAATGAATGAGCGAGTTGACTGACTGATATGTTATGCATGTTGCAGAAGGATGATGGTTAGCATTTCTTCCCAAATTTTCTGCAAGGCTGGACTGGATCAGACAAGGGAACTTTGATGATTATGATATGATGTCTGCTGGTTGGTTTGGTTGTAGACGAGGAAAAACTCGTTGTATTATGTTTAGAGGAAGGAAGTTGACAACAAGGAGCGCCCTATTTATTTTATACTTTGTTCATGATTTCTCATTTTATTTCTCTTTGTCCCTCCTTTGCTTCAGTTTTGCATAACGAGGGAAGATGCTCTGAGAACTTTTGTACAATTTAATTTCTTTTCCGCTCATTCTACTTGCGTATTTTTCTCTTTTTTAACAACTGCTTGACTTGACAGCAGAACGAGAGAAGGGAACGAGTGGTGCGTGGTGTTTGTAGGTTAGGTTGTGTGTGGTTTGAGCTTAGCCGAGAATTTTACTGCTTTATTACTTACTCCGCTAAAAAAGTAATATTTCAATGTGTAGGCTCCACTTGCGACTATGTGGTTTGGTTTTGAAATTTGTGTGCTGGTTATTTTTTGTCGTCCTCCACAACCTGCTAGAATGGGAGAGGAAGTAGGCCCTTTAATAGGAATTTTCTCCTTTCAAGATGAAAAGAAAGGGAGGGAAAACGAGGTGGTACAGTTAAAACCACTACACTGTTACACAGGACATTGCCAGACGGTAGAGCCGGGAAAATAGGAGTGTGCACTTGAGCCCACTCTTCGTCTTCTTCAATGACTTTTGCAATATCTTGTCTTCCCATGCTTTCTCTTGGTGCTGGTCGTTTTATTACGATATTTTTCAAGTGCGACGCAAAGTATGATGAGGAAGAAGTTGCTCTGTAGAGGGTGATGGTGGTGGTGTAGTTGTGGATGGACATGTTTTTTCAGTGGAAATTTCAGACGAAACAAGAAAATCGAAACAAGAACAACATGCTGAAGTTAGTGTGATATGGGAAGAAGGGGTCTCCTCTTCTCTTCAAAATCTGTCTCGAACCTCTGGCCCAAGGTAAAAAAGGAGACGACATAATATGCTGGTGGTAGAGTTCACTTTTTAGTGAATAAAAAAAGTTGGCAAACTTAAATTTTATTGCATACACAGAAGCTCTTCTCCGTAGAAAACATAAGGACACAGAATGTTGTCTCTGTTTTTCAACAATTTTATGACCATCTTTATGGTATACGTCTTGTGTCTTTGATGCAGGCAGTAGCATATATTATCTTCCTCCTGTTTCTCGTGTTTCTCCTCCTCAAAGAAAACCAAACCAGGAGAAAAGAAAAGTCCGAAATAACGTGCTATCCGTGCTCATACTTTTAATATACAATATATACCGTCTTCAACGGTGTTCCATCGACCAAAAGGAATTGGACGTTGAAGGGGAAGCTAGAGCAGCAAAGCATTCCTTTCAAGGATTGAGATCTTGAGGAGCTCGTTGGGTACGGTAAAAAAAATCTATATAAGACTCACATCATCATCATATGCCGGCGTATAATATGATTATCGATATCAGTATGTGTCTTGGAGCTTTCTCCGTTCACTGCACTGAACTCATGCCGGCTACGCCATATTATTAAATCGACTAAGGACAGAGAAGTAAAAAGTATGTCACTGTTCTCATATGAGATCTTTTCTATACATATTTCAATATTTTTCCGATACAAGTACTCCATATTATTGAACATTATTACTTTCTCAGTGAACATTATAAAAGTAAGTAAAATGATCCATAATATAATCCAACAAGCATTTCTTCCATCCATACATTTAATGTTTATGGGAATGGCAGCTGGAGAGCAGCAAGCTGATAAATATAGCTCTTGGCTATTATAGACAAAAGAGCTTATAGTTTTTTTTCACATTGCACAGTCACCAGACATATTGAAGGAAGGAGATTGGAAATGTAAGAGAAGAAGAAATGTACATGCATGTAAGTACCTTCCACTTACTCACATCTCTTTGTTCTTCTTTCATGATGGTGGTGGTGGTGCACTTTGGACGAGATAGAGCAAAGTTTTCAGTGGAAAAAAAGCTTCCTGTTTTCTCTAGGTCTCAGTTTCATTCGGTGCAGAAGAAAGCGGCGAGTGAGACACACACACAAAAGAAGTTTGTCCTATACATTTATTGGCATTTATGACATTATAGGTTTATAGCCGATCATGATGAGAGTGGAAGTGGGAGAAGGGGAAAAGTTACTTGTACCAATATTGCCACTGTCATCATCATCATCGTTGTGATCATTCGCTTAAGCAATGCATTAGGCATATGGATGTCATATTATGCCGTTGAGCAAAAAAGTAATTCCCTCTTTGTTCTTTCATACAGAGATATTCTTCTCGAGTTCCCGTTCTACACAATCTCGTATTATGTATGTGTGTTATGTTATGATAGTATATAATATTATGATGCAATATGGCGATTGGTGATCATCGTGGAGAACTTGGCAAAAGAAGGAAAGTGTAATATTAGCATTAGCATTGCATCGGAGGAGATGGGAAAGAAAAATTCTGAAATGGCTCCTCATCAAAAATACGGCAGTTCAATCTGTAGGAAGATGGAGGCAATTTCATCATCATCGACTACTCCTTCTTCCTCTCACAATGCAAGTAGAAGGGTAAACTTTGAGCGGAGCGAGTGGGTGAAAAAAAATGTTCTGAGAAAACTGGAATGGCTTGGTTTCTAAGTCGCAGTTAGTCAAGAGATGATTTTGTTACTTTGGCCATTATTGACGGAATTGGTTTTGCTTGAATCCAGCAGAAGAAGGAGAGAATGGCTGTGATGATGATAATGTGGAAGGATATTACGGATGTTATGTTCAAAGGCGGAGATGACGATATGGAACTCATTGTCTTGTTAAAGCGCCTAATTAAGGAGTTTGATAGCTTTCTCCTTTTGCTTCCCATTTCATTCCATCTTCTCCACGAGATTATGATGACGACTCTGAGACAAAAGGGAATTGGTGCTTGAGACGATTATTATTATGATGATTGCAAACATACTGCGGCTGTCAAGTGGGCTCGTTTTCGTCGCCAAACCAAAAAAGAGAAAGTTCTTCCAAAGAAGCCAGATAAGGAATATTTAAAAATATAACTTTTGTGAAAATTGCTACTGTTCTCCTATGCGTACTAGCATAGAAAGGTGAAATGATGGGAGGAACCTAAATGATTGTAATTAAGTTTCTAACAATGTGGGTCAGGTGTCGTTGAGGCATAACATCGCTACGTGTTCAATTCGTTCCCAATTTTCAAAATTCTATTCAGACAGATAAGATGGTGTTAAAATGTTAGTGGCTATCGTAATATATAATAATAACTCTCTTATGTCAACTGCTGTGCAGCATGGTTGTCAATACCTTCCCGACGACATGTGAATGATCACTATATATGCTCTTGGTTCTTCCGATGGAATAAAAAAACACGAAACAGGAAAAATAATGCGAGAGCATTTTTTGTCTCGTTGTTGAGCATGAACTCGAAATAGAAACCTAGTACAAAGGGTTGACTGCTTATTTATAACGAAGGGAAGCAGAAGAAGCATATATAGATTCTACTTTTTCTCTTCCAGTTTTCCAGTCACGTTCCATGTGAAAACCTCTTGGCAGTCATTGCTAGTCCTTTTGTTACCCTTATTATGAGCCGCTTTCTCCTTTCCATCCTCGTTTTACTTATTCCTTCTTCCATGAGAGGATTTTTTCGGGCCGTGGCTTAAAAGGGGAAAAAGTATAAGCTTTCCCCTACTTTCACTCATACTGTTTCTGGAGTAAACTGACTGTGAAACTAACACTGTATTATTACTTCTTGTACAAGAAAAAAAATGTGATACCTAAAACTACTCGAGTTAAGCAAAGAGAGGGCAGAAAAATGTACTACAATGAGATGAGTGTGTGTCTACACAAAACTACATGCTTAAGGACAACGTTCTGATATCGCAGATGTAACCCACTATTTCTTATTCCAGAACACGAACTTGTTCTCCACAAAAGAGAGCTCTTCTTGTCTTGATGACGACGGAATTTAGAATATTGTCTGGTTGTGTTCACTTTAACTAAGGTTGGCTTTCGCAGAGCTCGTAGTCCTCATCTTTCCTTAAAAAGGCGGTTCATCTTACCCCTGCCGTCTTGGGTATACCTATGTGTCTTCCTTCTTAATTTGACAGTTTCCTGAAGGGTATTTTCCAATAAAAAGGTCCAATACAAACACTATTTGAGCATCAAAAACACAAAGTCCCATATATTCTTCTTGTTCTACTTTTTATTATAAGCTTAACCTTATTCTTTCCCTTCATTTCACGTGTTGTTACTGTGCGATTGTAAGCAAGGGACTTATGTAAAGGATTTTTTATCATGTCAAAATACCTCCTGTACGAAAAGGGAACGAGAATTTTAATAAACAATTCATGTCTTCTCTCTCCTCCACCACCTCGGCTTGTTTTAAAGGTAAACAATGCTTCCAGCTATTTTCTAAACTACACTCCAGCAAGCAAAAAAGGTTTGTAAGTTAAAGTAAGCAAAAGTCGGCTAAGCATGTCCTCATTTTATTAGTTTAGCTTCATTCCCACAACCTCCAGGTGTATTCAACTCAAGCTTGCTATGTGTGTACAGTACTCATCATTTTGTGGGTTTTGTATTAAAAAGGAAGCATAATATTATTGCAAATGAAGTGGAGACTACGTTTTTAGGGGAAAAAAAGTTTAATTTTGTTTACACTTTGTAGGCATATGTGTGGTGGAGATTGATTGTATGCCGCGTAAGAGATGCTTACTGAAGTGTTGTAAAATAACAGGCCCCGATTTCTCTCACTAGTCTACGAAGTAAAAGCAAATATTTAGGCTGCGCTGCTTTGAGAGGAGATGAGAAAAAGGATTTTTTTTTCACTCCTATTTTTTCACCAAATGAATTGCCTCAAATTATGTGGCTACCTACACTTACGTTATCCCGTGGGCTATGCGATGTAGTCGAGTACCACACCTGAGATTCTCATCAACTTTGAAAATTGTTGTTTTTTGGTAGTGCCACTGACGCCAGTAGGTATAATGCACCCGGAGCGAGAGAAAAAAAGGGAAGGTAAGATTACATATAAAAGCAAGACGAGAATCTTAAAGAAAACTTCAAGAATCAAATATACAACATAGGGAGAGCGTGCCGGGTAGCCATAAATGTATATAGAACACAGCATGTGCTGCCTGCTGGAGTTATATAACATGAGCTCATAACTTAGAAAAGAATTGGCTTACTGGATTATCGGTGAAAGTAAGCAAAGGAGAAGAAAACTTTGGTTGGTTGAAGAAAGCAGCAGTTGTTGTAATAACAAAGAGCTAAGCCAAAAGTGAGTCTGCTGCAACTTATTGTGTTGCATTTTCTTCCCCTCTTCGTTTTGCGGCAAGTAATATATACGCTTGGTGATTGCTTTTCTCAACTCTTTCTTTTTGAGGGTTTTGGCGAGTGTGTGTGTGCGTTGTCATGATGTGAATGGATCATTACACAGTTTGTTTTTGGTGAGTTGTGTTTCCTCCTCCATTCCAGCCATGTCGTTAAATTGTAGAAGACGTCGTCGTCCATATGTGCGTGCTTAGTCGCTTGCCTACTACAATAACTTCAAGTGTAGTGGAATAACAACATGGAACTATGTGCATGCTGTGCTCTGCCGTTGACTATTTTTCCATCTAATATCTATTGTCTTGTTAGCTCCTTGCTCATTCATTTTCTCCCTCACCAACCCAATAATAAAATAAATGAGAATCGAGGATCCTCAACACAAAAATATACCTACTTCCTGCTATAAAGTCACAGTCAGGGACAAGATCAAAAACGTGGCCATGGGATGATGATTTGGCTTGGTTGGCGTTCGTTCAGGCTGCATTGGATAAGGATGGGAATTGGAAGCGAAAAAATATAAAAAGGGTAACAACTTTCGCTCGTGACTTTGATAGTTACAACGGTTTTACCTACTAGACAGTCGTTTTCTATATACCTTTCTCTCTAACATTGTGTCTCGTTAGAACGGCCGGTTTCAAAGTAAGTACACTATCCTCTTTTGTCTGAGACTACTCAAAAACAAAAAACTAGCTTTTTCTTTTTCAATCGACATTGCATAGGCCGTGCCTCTGTTGTTGTGATATCCGGGGCGAACGCGAAAAAAGTCCGGGCATGTATTCTTGTGCTCCTAGTACCCTCCCTTGGCTTTTCTTTCAATATTTCCCTTAGTATTCCCGACCGCTCTGCGCTTTATCATGATAACCTAATTTGAATGTTCTTCGCATTCTTTTAATTATTTTGCAGCTGTTTGATGGCGAGAGACACTTTGCTCTCCAAACACTGTAACCAATGACCGATGGCAAGTGTCCTCTGGCCGTCTCTGTACACGTAAGACAGCGATGAAGATCCTTTCTTACATTCTATTTATGATCATTATGGAGATTTATGTTGTTCTGATTCAAAAAAAAACGTTTTCTGAAATGGGAACAATAGAATTGTATTTTTAAAAAGGGTGTGGGTTGAAGTTGAAGTTCCAAATAAATTCCCATTCAGGTGTCTATTGTGTGTTGGAGGGTTGGATTGGATTCATTTTCATGTTTCCTTTGGGTTTAGAATTTGAATGAAGCCGGAGAATGGAATGAGAAAAGCGTTTCTCTTTCATTTAACTAACTAATCAAATGAATAATGTATAACACCGTGGGTGAGAAGGTTCTCGCGTTGAACTGTCCAAAGTGGATAGGTGAGTATGTTTGACACTTCAAATTTTTGAATCACTCTTTCTCTTTGTGATAGGCAAAACAGGTAGAGATGGTGAACTTTTATCGAATTGTTGTGATGCTTTTACGGAGCGTGAATGTTTTCCCCTGTAACGCCAACGCATTCGATAGAGCGCTTCCCATCTTAGTTTGGTAATTGACAGAGTGGACGTTGTGGATGCTGTTTGTAGCTGAAAAGGTCAAATGTGAAATGGGATAAATATAATTTGGCTGATTCTGAGTACTGCGATTTTGTAATAAATAAGCTGACAGGAAATGCGGAGCGCTGGAGCACTAACTAAGGACACACAAGCTTCCAGGAGTGCTCTTATTCGTTCTTATGTCATATCATATCATCCCTGTCCAAAAGTAATAGAACGCAAGTGAAGATAGCTGTCAATTATTTGCTGAAGAAATAATATGTTGGGAAAGAGACAAGACACAAAGCTCATTTTTTACGTTGACTTGACTTACTAACTGAATGAGTGACATGTGCTGCTCCTTCACAAACGGGGAGCAGCTGGGCGGAATCTCCGTTCCTGTACATTTGCATCTCTCTTTCTCCTCCCTCTGTCGTGTCTTTGTCTACTTCATTTAATTAACGGGAGCACTAAAGCCCATGAATTATTCAGAGTGTAAAAAGAAGCAGGCACGTACACACACGTTCGGACAACTCATGAATAATCATTTCCAGTAGTATAAGAATGTCTGGGATTCACCACACCACCGACTTTTCCAGTCAGCCAAGCAAATGCAAAGATAAATGCAGATGGCTAATATGGCATCCATTTCACGAGAAAAATGAAATCAAAAAGAGTATAATACCATTCAGTCTTTACATAAAATAAAAATGTGGGGCGATATAATAACAAAGTCTGCTGGTGGATTTGTGACGCCAAAGTTTTACAAACTTCTTGATCTTTCAAAACCGGGTATATGCAAAAAAAAATATCAGAGAAACAGAGCGACTGAGAATTTGCAACAGGAAAGTCTCGTATCAATGGTCAGATGCCGTAAATTTTGTCCAACCGCCGCCCTACATCTTCTACATATCTTTCAATTCCACTGACCAAAAACTGGATGACCATTCCATTATTATTACAACATTGGTTTCCTGCAACAAAAAAAAACTTGCAACTATGCTGTTCATTGTTGTAAGGTAAGGAAGGAAAGGGGAATGTGTAACGTTTTCCAATAAAACATTTCAAACTGTCGACCATTACTACATGTCACGGAATAAATTGGCCTTTTCTTATTCTTTCCTCCATCCATCCGTCGTCTATATTTCTTGTTCCTCACCCCTTTCTATTCGTATTTGCAGAGTCAGTTCATGAGATGATGGTGATGACGATGACGATACTCTATCTGGATGATGTATAGGATGGAGAAAAGAGAAAGTCAATGAAGATTCTTACATGAATAGTAGCGGAATGCTAAGCTCGAGACTTTTTTCGTTTTTTTTGTTCTGATATGGCAGTTGCTAGATGAAAATGTATTCTTTCAAGTTGGCCGTCGGGAGCTTCTGGAAGGAATAAATGCTTACCATTACGGTTATTATGGAGTCGTTCATGAGGCGTGCGACAGGTCTTCAGGTTCAGCACAATGGCTAACCTAAACCTTAAAAGGACACAGTGGGAAAGGCATAACCGTAAAATACGCTGTGGAGCAGTATAATTTTTTTTGCTCCTTTTCCGTTTCTTTTGTTCGTATATAAGGCTGGCTGGATAATGTCCAATGCTGAAAAGTTGAATGGGGGTCTCAGGGCAAGATTTTGTATTGATATGGCCGCTGTTTACAGTTTTGAATATGCATCATAAGCTGAATATTTTAGTTTGTGGAAAGAGACAAAAAGTCTGAAGAAAGAAAGAGATGTTCTCGTGAACCATTTTCATACTCACACTTGAGTTGTTTATGCAATCCGAAAATTGTAATCATTATCCAGCATGTCCATTAGTCCAAACTTCCCAAAATATTGCTGCAGAATTGCTTCATACCTAAAAATGTATGTAACTTGAATGAGAATGCATGTCTATATGAACAAGATCTGACCGGATACTGACACGTTCCATTCCATTATCCTTTCGTAAAACTGGTGGGATTCCTTAGCTTACTTCTGATGAGGAAACGGATGAGTTTAAGAGCGCATATGCAGAATACTATAGCATACATTTTTGTGATCACCACGTTTAAACAAGGACGGAAGCTATGAGAGTATGTGTTTTCAATAGTATTAGCTACAACTTGTGTAATAGTATCCTTGTCTATTTTAAGTTGGGTTAAAGTTAGAAGGCAGAGAACCAACGCCAGTTTCGCAGTTGAATGGCACTCATCCATTATTAAGGATGGACACACGAACCAGGATGCACAGCTCTTGCAAACAAACAAAAAGGTCCACTGTCATCTCATTTGCTACAACTACAAATGCGTGGCATTTGTAAGCAAGTGGACAGGAAAGCGACACATTCCATCCCGAGACAATGTCCGTTAGATTGGATGGACAGGACGGAAATGCCATCGCACTTATTTTCCTTTAGCCTCCTGTAACAAAATATTTGAAACCTTTTCGCTCGTTTCCTATTGAATTTCTCTGTTGAGAGAGTAAGTGCCATTTTTAGTAGGTTGTAATCCACGTGATGGTGAATCACTTTGCTCACTATCTGAACAATTCATCTCTGATGACGATGCTAACATCTAGATAAAACAGTGGCGATATACATCAAGCTCATCAATACCATACACGCTTTCAGAAAAAAGTAGCTTTATCAGCAGCAAAGGGAGTCCGAAGCAGGAAAGGAGAAAATGTGTGCCACTTGATGTCATCACATCATTTAATGGCATCGCATTAGCAAAGTGAGTGTCTATTTTTTCCGTTTGAGATAGAAAATGTGTAAATGTGTTTGCTGTTTGGTTCCTCTTCAGTGAGCTTGTAAATAAGTGGAAAGAAAGCAAAGCAGCTACTTTTCCAATCAAATCCATGAAAAAAAGCAAGCAATGTGTGGCATTAAACAAAGCCTCTTATCCTTTTCCGAGTAAATTGAAAGTGGCATATTGTTTCTTCTACGAATGCCTACTCTGCTTTCTGCTTGAACTAAGATTTCTATAGTATGAATTTCTCTTTTATTTAGTGTAGCAATCTCGTCGATTGCAAGCTGCTTGATACAAATGCTAATATACATGGCTATAACTCATTTGCAGAAAACAAGAGAGAGAATGAGTTGGCGTTCACTGATAGTCATGATGATGATATTTCGAGTTATTGATTTTTAATTTCTGATGTTGGACTGGAGCACTCTATTTTCAATGACTGATTAAAATTTTGACGTTGAGCTTATTTTATTTTGCTTTTTATTTATTCCTTCCAAAATTATTATTGCATGAAAATGCATTAATTTCGTATGAATGAAGATTCCAACAAAATCTGGCATTTATTGAACCGAAAAGCTTGCTTTGTTGAATTAAAAATTACATTGTTTTCCTAACAGAACCCAAGTCTTCGTGAGGTAGATAGTGTGGTCTCGTTGCACATCTGCTCTTGTGTACTTTGGCATTTAAATGCTTGCCCAGTTGAAATTAATTCAGCATATCCATCCGCATCTCCCGCTCCGCGTTCCTCTTTCCCTTCGTTCTTTTTCTTTTCATACTCCCGGAACATTGTTGGGGTCATTTGGGAATCGTACTCCCATTTCTAGTTTAATTAGGCAATAAAAGAAGTAATTTTCATATCAAATGAATATGAATTTTGAAATTAAACATACCTTCATAGCCTGGTGCATAGGAATTGGACTGCGTCCTTTTCCAGCCCAGTCGCGGATGCAGTTGTGGGCGTAATCTTTCATTTCTTGCATCTCCTCAAAATATTGACGCTTCACCTTCTCGCCCCACACGTCGTTCAAGTGCTTCTCGCGTGCTTCTCGACACTTTTTCTCAGACTGCGAGAAAATGAGCCAAAGCTTATTATATCTATTGCTGCATTAATATGGAAAGGAAAGGGCAAACATAGATATAAACTTACAGCAAGAGCAGCGTTATATAACGCAACCTCCTCTGCTTTCTGGCGTCTCTCATTTTTGCGTTCACATTCTCCCTCATAGTTTTCCACTGCCACCAAACGCTCCCGAGCCCAGAGACGGGAAACATCTCGCATTTGCCACTTACATCTTTCCACACTATTTTGCCAAATATCGTAAATAATTTTAATTAGACATTATTGGAATATAGGAGGACAGTTAAGACGTTGACACCATATATTTACCCCTTCCGCTCATTAAAATCTTTATAAACTTTGTCCATTAGTCTTTGATGCTGAGCCTTCTTCTCCTCTTCCTTCTCTTGATTTTCACTTTCCCTTTTCAAACAAAATAATTTAAAAGCTAAAATGCCGTTGATTGGAATGTTTGGACGCTAGAGTGAAATTTATACTCACCATTTCTCCTTCAAAGCATCGTAATCATGAGCGGATTCCTTTTGTTTTTTAGACCTCATCGCCACAAGAACTGCAGCAGCTTTCTCCGACTTTTCAATATTATGTTGCACCTTTTCTTGAATTAACTGAAAGAGGACGACGACCAATACGCTGATTTACTCAACTCATTTGATTGATTGTAAAATAATTATTATTTGAATACCCGATTCTCAGTTTGTTTCCTGATGAGATCTTTGTGCAGCCTATACTTTGCATACTCACAGGCTTGTCGCTCCACCTCCTTCTCGTGTGACTCTATATACGCATCCACTGCCAACTTCTCGTCGATTTCTTCGTAAAACTTTTCACGGCGTCTCAAAAACTTTTCCTCTCTCTACAAACAATATGGCGGAGAGTAAACATGTGAAAGAATTTTTGTAAGATAAAAAATTGTTTGTCGTGAAACTCACCGAGATTTCTTCACATTTAGGCTCAGCCACATGTTTCAGGTAGACTTGTGGCAACTCTGGACGATTTTCATAGCACATTTGCTTTATTTTACAGATTTCATTGTTCACCTCACATTCCTGCTCCTTTTGACGAGCCTCAATACTCTGAAGTTTTTTCAGAAGCCTGTAGAACATCTTTACAATGCATTGGAGTCCTTTGATAATATATATATTGGAATGTAAAGAATGGTAGTAGAGCTCACTTTTCATTAATTGGCTTCGGCTTTACTTCCTTTTGTGCTAAATCTGGTCTATTTATCTCGTAAAGCATCTTTTTCATGCATTTCTGCTCACAGATAGGCACATTGCACTCTTCCTCGTCCGCCGCTGATATTTGGCGAGATCGCTCAATGTCCTGCATCATTTTTGAGAATCCAAGCGCAGAGTGAAAGTCTTTGATGAGCCCCTTTCCATACAACAGCAGCTTTTTAGCGCGATCCGTCTGCTCCTCAGAATACGCATCCCTGCTTGCCTTAATGGTTTGCTGAAGTTGTTTAAGACCTTCTTGCTCAGCCCTCTCTTTCTCCTCCTCTTGAGCTTTCTTCCTGTCTAACAAACTCTATTCAAATTGAATTCACTGTTTACACCAAGTTTTTCCCAGGAGAATGCGGATAAACTACAATATTATGCATATTAGCATACTTCAACGGTATAATTCCACTTGGCCTGACGTTCCCTTGACTTGAGTCGTTGGCATTCCCTCCATGCGATCCGTTCTGCCTTCTCTTTTGCCTTCCTTTCCAGCTCAGTGCATTTGTCTTGGAGTCGTTGATACTCAGTTGTGGTATAACGAGAGGTGGCATAGGGCGCTTGTGACACCACCGGGCCATTGGACGACGGACTGGATCGTTGATCAATGTGTTCTCAATGCATTGCCGCCATGGTCGCATCGGCTGGCGCACAGCACATCCCAAGTCAGGAATCCGAATCTCTGGTTTCACCGGCTGTGGTGGATTGATTTCCATGTGGAACTGAGCGTCAGGACAAAGTGGATGATTGAGTAGAGCATGCTTTACGGGTGACTGTGTTTGGCCGGGTGCGAGTGCAGGTGTTCCATGAACTGTGACCACTTGAGGAGTTATTTGATCTGGGATTTGACATAGGAGATCCTCTCGGATACCTGTGTCTACCTCACAATCACCTTGACCAACTTCCTGTTTTGGAGGCCACTCAACGACGATGGGCTCTTTGTGATCGACTGCGAAATCTGGTTTCTGGGGAAGGCTGCATTCCAACCGGTACTCCTCTTGGATGGGAGCACAACGGACGCCGGGGCGCGAATCGTACAAACATTTCCCTTTTGGAGGGCACGGACAAATCTCATGAGGATTCTTACCCATTGTGGATTTTTAAATAAAATTACTACTTCTGAAGAAGATTTGTCCTCAAGGTGTGAACCAATAAGGTGTAATAATAACTTAGGGTTGACACGTGGATCAGTTTCGAAAAAGGGCTTTCGTAAACCTAAAATGAAGTTGAACTTGGGAGAAAGTTGACTTGCCAACATCAGCTTTAGGTTTACATTTGGTTTACACAAGCAAGTGCAGTGATTCCATCACTATTACTCGTAACTGCAACTCGTAACTGCACTTGATTTGACTCCATCCTGAAACTGCACATACGCAAGCAAAGCTGCTTAATAACGTGCTGTATTGATCAAACTTTGCGTTTGAGTGGACGACTCAATGTTATTCTTCATCACCTACATAAACTATAGTGAATGAAAGGAAACCTTAGTATATGTACCTTTTTGTTTTATGCTTCTGATGCACAATATGGCTAACAAAACCATTCCAATTCCAGCGTAACAAAAGTATTACTCGTAGCATCTAAGACGCTTTTGTTGCGTTGCGTTCAAAGACAATATGTTTGATTTGCTTACAATTTGTCTGTGCTTCTATTGGATAGTAAAATTCAGAACAAATGCATCCCTAAATTCGCATATTGGACACGTCGACTACAGAGTTGAAACTGTGCCACTCAGATTGTCAACAGTCACTTGCACTTACCTCGCACGAAAGTCTAGAAAGCAAATACAACAAGAATTTTCAGGCCAGACAAAAGATGAGCTCACAAAGCAGAAAACAAGGAAACACACAATATCTAAGAACTAAATCGACATGGGAAAGTGAGGGAGGATTATCAGTATTGTCATGTAGTATATGAAAACTAAAGCTTCATGAATACAAAATCCTACCATTTCCTTCCTATATTAGAAAATGGATGGGAACATCATAAAAAACATTGGCCCAGGTCCATTTCAACGCTTTTCTGCATTCTAGTCTCTTCCGATCTCTCGGTTTGACCTTTTCCCCTAATAAAAACGAAAATTGCTCATCATCCTATCACATCCCATCATAAAGTCCTGATATCCATAACAAAAATTCCTTTTCTGCTCCCATGAACTTTCTCTGCATTTGACATCCATCCACTTTTGTCTGGATAACTCGTTAACTATCTTTGTTTACTATCATATTATGCAAAAGTCAGCTATTTCTTCGAGTAAAGTCCTAATTAATGAAACAGCACTAATTGCAATTTTACCATTTCAACTTACGGATCAACAATATTGACAATAAGACGAAAAAAGCATGTTGTGCACATTATTATACCACCCACCCAAATTCATGTACAAAAGAAAGAAAGAAAGGAAGAGCAAACCTCGATGGATTTCTTTTTCATTCCCATTTGTAGCTCTTTGAGTAGAAGTAAGACAGGTTATTAAATCTGTGAGCTAAAACCTCCAACAATCTGATCGTATCATATTATGATGGTTCATGCGTGTAGAAATTTTTATATTCCAGAGATTCCCAAAAGGAAAGGCTAAATCCCTCTTTTATTCCAGGCTTTCCTCTTGTTTTCGATCCCATTCAGTTCACGAGTGCCCCATACATTTGGTTGTGCCCTTCAGCATAAAAATATAATAAAAAAGTTGGCTTTAGAAATGGAGAAAGAGTTATTTCCGTCATATCATAATATCACATCGTATCATCATCATGAAAGGATAGATGTGACCCGTGGAAGAAATCCTTCAGTTTTGAAATGAAAAACAAACACAAGATGTTACAGTTCCTTCCGTGCTCAGCTGGCATTACACGAAAGTTTAATGAGCCCCGTCTCATACGATATGGTATGAAATGAATGGCTAATAATTTTTTCAGGCTGACCTGCTTCTTTCGCTATTATATCCAGTCGTGTAAATAGGTGTTTGAAGGGGGTCCCTTTGAGATTTTTGATCCGATAATCCCAACATTTTTTTAATATCGTACTTTTCCCCAGATAGCTTGATTTCTTGGCAGTCGATTCTGTAAAAAGAGAATTGACCATTATACAGTATGATAATGATGATGTGGTCGTAACAGTTCTTTCTTCAGTACAGACTATAATGCTTCACTGTGAGCTTATGTTTATTCTTTAAACAGTTTATGGTTTTGTCTTTCATATTATTAACCTACACTACGTTGCAGTATTTTGTTTGAAAGAGCAGCTGCTAAAACTCAGTTGGGCTTTTCTTTCTTCAAGGCTGAGGATTGGGAATTCATGCGGCAGTGTCATCATCATCATAAGCCCTTATCAGAAAAGGAAATGACTCCTCAACACGCTTCCCCTATTCAGACTGGTGCTGAGTGCGAGAGGGAAACCCAGTTCCTTGTTGATATTTACTTTTGCACGGGATGTAAAAGTTTTTAGTTGTGTTGTGTCGCTCATAATGTAAGATGAGTGAGGATTTTCATGATGCATAGAAACATGAGCGAGAAAAATAGGACATGGAATTTGAGTAGGGATTTGCTCCCTTTTTATATCCATCCATTGCAGTTCCTTTTATCCGACCAAAGTATACCAGCATTTTTGCTTTGGTTTATTTAGAAAAAGAGGAAATCTCTTTGGTTGGCCCATTGAGTTTCAGTTGGAAGGGAAAAGGGGATTTGTATCACTAGATACATATTATGCATAGCTTAGTTTTATACATAAAGGAGTATTATGCTGATGTATCTAGTTTAGAATTTGGAAGAGTTTCTCTTGCCAGGTAGAACATCTTGAGTATTAACTAGGAGGAAAAAGCAAAGAGCGAAAGCTAGAGGTTTCCACATGAAATGGCGGAACAGAAGGTAAGGCAAGGTATTTCATCATCTTAGACTCTCGCATCGCTTTGTTTCTTCCTGTCTTTGAGTAGTAGCTCAATGGAATAAGTATGGTGGTGGCCTTTTTCATGATAAAAAGTTCTAGAACCTTTCCAGAGTGAAAGTGAGTCGCTGCTGGCAGAGACGCTTTCAGACACAAAAGATCACCGAAGAAAACTTTTGTTTTTCAGCTGTAGTTTGTCCCCAGTAGTATGTAGAATCTTCCCTCTAGTATCTCGCCATTATGTCGCTTCGGTGAAAAGAAGGGGTTCTGAGATGGATGGACTATATTTAGACTGTTAGGCTGTTGTATTGGTGGTCGGGCTAGACAATCAGACATTCCGCAGAGTGGTTTAAGTAGGTATTATTATAATAACAAGAAAAACATTATAGTTTCCTGCGGGAGTCACAACGAAATAAAATGTCGGCTTATGTGTTTTCCCACTTTTTGAGTATGTTGACGCTAACATACAAGGATGACTTTGGGCTCCTTTTGCAGTCTTTGATGGTATTAAGTATGGAGGAAAAGGGAAAGGTGAGTGGCAGAAGAAAACAATAAATGCAAAACATGAGGGTTCTTCTATGAAAAGCAGCTTGTTATTTAAATAAGCTGAATGCATAACAGATAGGTATAACAGCAAGAAAAGTTTGCATGTTGGTGAAAGTGATCTTCCTGATGTCTATCGTCTAGGATTGTTTTCTCATTCAATCAAAATTCTTATCAGTTTCGTAGATATAAACTTGCAATTTATTTTTAATGGAGAGCTTGGCAGCAGGTGTGTTCAAAAATAAACTTTTGCTGTCTTGTTCCTTCTGAACTGCGTGAGTCATGCCCAAATGAAATTCAATAATTAAGTTCTCTCTTTGTTTACGCGAAAGAAGCATGCTCTCAAAATATGCGTCTTATCAAATTTGCCCTTCAAACCCAAAGAGGTTGTTTACAAATAAAAAAGGATCTCTTATAAAATTTGCGACGCATTTCAATATGGTCAAAATATTTTGAGCATTTTAGATAAACAAATATTTGTAATGTGTTTTTGAAAAAAGACATCCATTAATGCAAGCGACCATTTGCTTCTAGTATAGGATTAGTAAAAAAGGGCCGAAAGGCGAGTGTGAGATTCGGCGAAAATCTGTCTCGAGTGCCTTTCCTTTAAGCTTGTTCTTTGAAAAAGGATATCCTTTTCTCGGGTTAGTGACAAAAACAACACATCACAAAGGGAATGTCCATTATATCGACTCTTTTTCAAGTATTTACTTTATTTTATACATCACTACTTTACTTTACATTTGGAGGTTGCTAGAGGGCGACGTGCGGCTTCTCGTGGACAGGATTACATTGGAAATGTGTCAAGTAGTCAACCATTTGCACGATATCTGAAGTCCTACCTAACTAACCAAGCCTCCAATGGATTGCACCATGGTGCATATTCTAGGAAATGCTCTTCTACCATCATTGGAAACTACTCTCACTGAGCCTTTTTTATTTAGAGAGGTTGACATATTGACAGAATCCTCTGAACAACAACGCAACATTTCAAATTTTTACACTTTCCCAGAAAAATGGGAACCCAATATAGAACCGTTTTTTTTCTCGAAACCACAGCAAAACAGTTAAAAGTTGAAGAGAATGAGTCAAATATCCAGATTCCGTGATAGCTTCCTGTCACTCGACATAAAAAAGTGGTGTGTCAAAATTTTAGAAACCATTTTAGTGACTTAGTGCCCCATTTCGCCCACTTTATTTCAGAGAATCGAATAAAGCCCTTCTCAGAACTCAAATTCCAGTGCCCATTTTTTCCAATCGAACTAAACTAACAGTTTGCTTTTTCATTTGTTCACACTTCTCAGAAGGCGCCTTCGTGTTCGGGATTGGTTTTCATTCTGTGAAATCAGCATTGTATCTTTTTATTTAATGATTCTTGTTTTCCCAGTGACATAATGGGAAAATCGGCAAACAGCAGACCGTAAATGTTTACTTCCGCCTTTACACTGTTTCCCTTTTTACCAACATTTTGCATATGTCACACTCCGCTGTCACTTTTGAAGAGGATGTTTGGCAAAAAGTTCCGTCCCAACTTCCAGTAAAATGTTGGGCGTTATCGTTATAGATCTGCTCTTTTATTTAGAAAATAAAATTTTAGGTCGACAGAAAGAGAGATAAACTGATACAAAATCAGGTCTGCATATGTTTCGCTCCGTTCAATTGAATTCCCCGTCTTATTTAAAATAGGTTTCCTTGTTTTTACTCTTTTTTCATATCCTTTTAAATTTGATGTATTTCCATGTCTTCTTCGTATTTTATTCCATTCCATTTTACAACTATATAGTGTATTTATACATGCGGATGTTATACTACTTTTGATTTGGGAAATGAATGTTAACAATATGAAAAGATTGTATAGTTGGGGATTGTGGATCAAAGGAGTGAATAAGGATCTGTATAAACTAACTGATGAAGTGCACGGCGACAAGAAAGCAACATCATTTACTTCTTCGGTTGTTCCTTTCTTTCCTCCAAATTCTTTCACATTTGATTTCCTCCTTCATCAGTATTTGATATGTGTATTTGGCTTGGTGAAGAAAAGAGAAAATTTAGCAAGAGAAGCATTTTCAATTGAATAGAATGCATTTTCTCCTCTTTTTCAGTTCTGACAGTTCCATCCCTTTACATTACAACTATATTGGGAAATACATTTTGAAAGAAAGAGAAATACTCAGTGTTTGGCACTGGAGTGTAGCAATATGAGAAAGTCCTTAGTTTTTGAGGCTGATTCTTTTACAAGGCACATGGTTGGTGTTGGTTTGGTTTGGTAGTATGATGCCGACAAGACGGACGTGAAGAGGTTGTGGAATATTGTGTGTATGCCTTCCAGCAACTATATTTCCTTTTTCTTTTAGAGAAAGTGAAGAAAAGGAGAGCAAAAGTAGCGAAAGGGAAGTAGAAGAGTGATGTGTACATTGTGCACTTTTCCAAGTATTTTTGTGTACATACGCAACTTTATTCTACGCAGGGAAAGAGGAGAAAACAATGAGCGAGAAATGGAAATAGATGGCGATGAAGAGTAAGTTGAAAATGTCTGTCTTCATTCAGCAAGACTCAATCAACAGGGCCATTCTTTGGGAAAAATTTCCAGAGAGCGAAAAGAAAGCTTTTTTTGGATGTAGAGATTTTTTCGTATATTTACAGTATAAAAAGCATCAGAGCTTGATTTCAGCTCGTTTTTTTGTTGAGCAAAAAAAGACTTGTTTCTGATTCATTTCATGATCGATCCAAATGGAAATGAACTCGGGAGAAAGAACATTCTCACTCTATTTCTGTACAATTTTAACAGAAAATGTAGCCTATTTCACTCAAATAGAAAAATGTGGGGAAAGCAGTCAAGTTTTAAATAAAGGAAGTTGATTTTCCCTCCATTCTCATCTCTGCCTTACACTATCTTTAATTTCCATTTGAATATTTGCATAATTGTGTATTTATTTATGCTTGCATGCCTCCATAAATTTATGACAGCTTTTGTCTTCCTTTCCTTCCTTTTCTTGGGAAAAATATACGCAGACCAAGCAAAAGTCCGTTGATTTGATGGTGATTGCACTACTTGGTTGGCTGACTGGTATATGAGAAAGTTTGTTCTCAAAATTTAGTCATTTTTTGTTTAATATTTCCTTGAAAGATAAATTACGACTGCACGAGAACAGGAAAACTGTGGGAAACTAGCAAAAAAAGGAAATGATTTTTAATTCTTTTTGCCTTCTATTTTTCCATTTCGCAAACGTCTAGAGGCCTAATAATTTTCATGTGGTACACTTTGCAAAATTGTAAATTTGTAATTCATGCATTTCCATCCTGATGAACACACGTTTTGTTATCCAACTAAAAGCAAATGTTTTTATATGAGTAAAAGTGTATAAGTGAATTTATATATATCACTTTTTAGAATAGTAAACCATCAGCACTTTTACTACATGAATGGTTTGCTAATGACTTTGCTAGATTATTGTTTATATTGAGAAATTGGAATAGAATGTTATGCAGTGTTTTTCTCTCGACTGATTTCAATTCCATCTTCATTACTTCTACTTCAGTCTACACGAAGCCCGCTTCCGACAGGAGAAAAATTTAAATTTAAATGGTGTCGTTCATGAGAATCATGAGACAATAAGAATGGGGTAGCTGTTCATTCATTACTACTTCTCATTTCAGAATGTTGAAATTCAAATAAGCTGGTGTTTGTCCAGGTGGCAACGTTAAAATTTCAGTTTAGACGCGAAATCGTCAACTGAAGTCGTTCGTCAGCGACAGACAAACGATAAACGTAAAGATTTTTTATAATGGGGTCAGTTAACCGTATCTAACCCATTTTTCTTTTACTAAATATCTTTATAATTAGACGTAGAGAAAGATTACTCCTACGAACAAAGAATATTTCAGTTGAATGCAAAGCCTTCCTTGCAATCATCATGTCATCACTACTTCTTCTTTCTGCTGAATCACAATAATACAATGGAATGACGAGTTTCTTTTTTCATTTTCTCTCTAAACATCTAAGTAAAAAATAGAGCATATAATACATTTCGTGCAATATCAGTTCACTGGAAAAAAATTAGGTATTTCATTTCTGCAAAGAGGAGCGCATCTGACGTTGATATAAAAAGCAGGAAAGTAGAAAATTGGATTTCCCATCCTTTTATGTAGGTCTTCTCATCATCATCATCAGTTGTAAGCCGAAATGAAAGTGAGGATTAAGGTACGAAAAAATGAGAGTAGATCGGGAAAAGTAGAGTCGACTGCTTCCCTTCATGAATACGATTGGCGATTTAAACAGAGAAAAATTAAATCCGGTTGGTGCTTTATATGCATAATATCACTGTTCTACAATGGATCTGCTGAATAAACTATATACGTTTTGAGCAGCAGCAGTATTGCATGAAAATTCTGTATTTCCATCTGAATAAAGTATGGTTATCTGAGAGAGAAGAAAGAACTTGTGAGTATTAGTAAGCGATTTAAATAAGCTCAATTTTTTTTTATTTGGTGCAACGAACAGAAACGAAATACTGGAGAAGACTGGCGATAAACAATGTAAGAGTATTACAATAGATCAGGGTAGTACACGCGTGAAAGTGTATCTGGATTCATTCATCGTAATTCTCAGTCTAATTTTCGTTGATAACCATGTGCAATTCAAGTTCTTCCGCAGTAGATAACTGCACATGTACAATATTATGTGAAAATGCATAATTTTCCTTGCATATCAAACCAGGACAAGGTACATAAATGGAGTGGACAGAGCTGGGAGCGAGTCAAAACGATTCAATCTTGATTTTGGCAAATAGAATCAGAAAGGGAGAACAAACTCAGTGAGTCGCGCCAGTAATCCAACAAGTATAAACTCATCCAGGCATTTAATGTACAAGATTCAAGCTGGTGCAACACTCTTCTTGGATAGCATTAAGCATGAAGCAAAGCAGCATCTCTTGATTTAGATGTTTGAGAATATTGTAGAAGCAATGGAAGTATTAGCCATATACAAACTGGAAAAAGTGATAGGAAATTCTTTCACTGTGCGAGTGCCAAATCGGGCTAAACATGTAGACAAGTGTAGGCATTTACGGGGGAGGCCAACAAACCAAGTTCATATGCCTGGAAAAGATTATTTCTTGCTTTTGCCTATCATCTATTACATCACTGCTTCTTATACGGCTAATGCACAGCCGCACACTCGATTTATGCTTGCTCAACTGAGATGAAAGCGATTCTCTTCATGACTGATTTAGCCAGGTTTGACTTGACGCGCTAGGGAAATTGAGAAAGACGTTTCTCTCCATTGTAGCAAGGAAAATGGAGATTTTGCTCGCTCCATATTTCGAATGTGGATGTATAGACAAGAGTAAAAATCGTATTCAAAGAAATATTTAATGCTACATCGCCCATTTTCATTTCAGCCGTTTCTTCCAACTGAAAAATTTGGGGGTATTAAATGCGCTCATATTGTTCTCTTTCTCTTTACAATCCTTTGGTTAATCTGACAAGCTTAATCGGGCATAGAGTACGTCCATGCCATCCATCATCATCCTCGACAAGCATCACATTGATGTTATCAGCCTGGAAAGTAAGGTGCGTAGGCTGAACGGAAGAAAAGGGAATTAGATAAAATACTTTCAATCAAATTTCGAGAATGCACTGGAGATTATGTAATCAATATGATGAAAACGTGAAAAGTTCACGTTTTATATGGACAAAACCAGGTTCTCATGGACTTGCAGTTCTGGAAAATCAATAACTATGAAAGAAATTTAATAAGAAAAGGGCTAGGGTGAGGAGAGGACATCTAATTCAATTGTTCAACCCAACCTTAGACTCCCTCACGGATCTTTAGAGTTTTAAAGGCTTGTGTGCTCATATAAAGGTGTAATAATGCGGAGAGGATATTGCGATACAGTATGCAGTATAAAAAGGGAAATTGATTTGTGTGATGATGCGAACCTACATTTAAAACGGCGGTATATATATAAACGGTGCGTAAGCATATATAAGAAATTCATCTCTCCATTTTTGAAAAGGATCCAATATCCTGCTATACCCCCATTTTTGTGTGTAGTTCTTGCTCTTATTTTACTACTTTCTTTGGGCTTATTCGCGCCAAGGTTTTCGTCCTGGTGGTAATAAATTACCGGCTCAATACCTTTCCTTTCTGTTCCTTTGCTTCTCCGGAAGCATCCAACTGAAAGTAAAAAGCAATCCATCCATATGTGCACTCCATGTGCGCCACGAGTGAATGGTTGGTCTAGCTCTCAGTTTTGAAGTTGGGAAGAAAGTAGGAGTAGTTGAGGTGAGCTAGTGGCCGTCGATAGATATGATGACTCTGCCAAGCTGCCAATTTTTATATGCTCAATTTTTAATAAGCGTGTACATACATTATAAAAAGTATTATATGGGCACTCCATCACTCTTGGATCTATAATGAATAGTGAAGAGATGAGTTTATCCTCATCTTAGTAAAAGGCGTAATTCTACATGAAAGGGACGGACGGCTTCATCCATTCATATCAAACTCAGGTTATATAAGATATTCATCAAACTCACGCACCAGGAACCTCAGCATAAAGAATTATTATACGCGTTTACCTTTTATTACTTCATCAACTTTTTCTTTCCTCCCTTCCGTTCACTTTCAGAGATTCTCATTCTTTTTAGTGTGCTAAGTGAAAGTAATGGATAAAGAATGAATTAGGAAGTCGTTTTTCTTTCTTGACGGCTACAAACATTTGCCAATTGAATAAATGAAGAGATTGAATGGATGAATTCTAATGTAAATTTACAAAAGCGTGGGAGAAAAACGGATGTGTTAAGTAAGACGTTTGGCATATTTCAACGACTATAATTATGTCTAAAGTAATATCATGAAAGAACGTAGGTCATCAATTTCTGATTTGGTATTATAAGTAAAAGATTGTAACATTTCTCCCGTTTTAGGCAATTACAAAATAGTAAATGGTCCTTTCTTGACGGCTGAAAAGGTGTGGAAAAACGAAGTTTGATTGCCTTTAACTAAACACTGACTTTCATCTCTACCTCTGTCAACTTTGAAGCTTGATTTTTTGCAAGAAAAAGCGAGCTCTGTTTTTGCAATGACGCAACCAAGGAAGAAGTGAAAAAGTGAGTGGAAGTTAGTCAAGAGTCACTCACCTATGATGAGTAGCTACTTAAGCTAAGACCCATAACAGTCAGGCGGACAAAGGAAAAGAAAGAGTAAAAAATGTTGGAGGTGGTTGCTTTACCTGCTTACGCTTTGTATTTCTATATATATATATAGGGCTGAGTCTCTCCGTCATGGAAAAGGATAAATTGTGGGAAACTTACATGAATAGGGTGGTTATGGAAGTTGGAAAAAGCTCTAAGCACTTTCTTTCTCTCGTCTCTTCCTCCTTTTAATCTTCTCCAGGAAGAAAAAAAATTATGGTGCTAACTCTTACTCTTACCTTTCCTCTGCATGCCAAGATTTGCAGATTGAGATTGAGTGCAAAAAGCAATGTTTCCCCCTTTCTCTCCCTTTCTTTTATATTGGCTAACAGGTCAGAAGAAACGAAAATCTAGGCTATAGTACAATATATGTGTAAGTAGCTAACAAGAAAAATCTCGCTTTCAAGTGCCACGTTAGTTTTAAAGCTTCTCAATGCCAAGTCGGATGGGTTGAAATGGGAACGTGTATATATGGATGTACCATAGTGTGGGAAAAAGCTGGAATTTCGTATAGAGAAAAGTAGGAAAATAAAGGGAAGAAAATTGGATGAGAACAGAAGAAAATAGAATGGACTTTTTGTTTAAGAAAAATGTTTAGAAACGTGAAATGATGCAATATGGAGTACTATCTTCTACTACTATCCCAACAAGCATCATCACCAACACAGCTATTTTCCTCCTCGTTTTCACTTTTTTTCTTACACTTTTATAAGAAATAAAAATTGCATCCTCCAACAAAAAGTAGAAAAAGTGGTAGTAATATTGACTGCATGCATACCAAAGTGAATGAGGGTTTTGAAAATGTAAGCTTCTCTACCAAATTACATTTTTTGCTTTCTCTTTATTTTCACCACTTTCACTTGCACACGCATATAGAATCTAGCAAATAGCGCCCTGAACTACCTCCCGTCTTAAAACTATTTTCTGTATTTAAGCCGCTTTTTAGAAGAAGAGCTCTGAATGAAATGAGAACAGAGAATTGGCGAAAGCAAATGCGGGTGATATTTTTTTTGCTCAGGAGAAAGAAATGGGCTACTATAATGGACTCATATATAGATATCTGCAAAAAATTGTAAAAAGTATGGAGGATGTAGAACCTCAATGAAAACATAGAGGAGGAAAAAAATGGATAGCCAACATGATCATACATAATTCGTTAAAGTTGCACAAGACATGCGAGTTTCAAAAAAGCAGCGGTGGTACTACATTTAAAGTCTATTCAGAGAAGAGATGTTGCTAGCAGAATGTGAGGCACGCATTGTAGAAGAACTATACATCTGTTTTCTTTCTTCCTTGTCCCTCTTCTTTTCCAGGACTTTTGGTGTGTGATCCACGAGTAGTGTGGCTTTAGCGCAGCAGTAAATCTCAATATCTCTTGGCGTTTCTCAATTCGTCTTCATTACTTGAGGATTAATGAGGAGGAAGCAAAAAAGAAAGTCGGTTTCACTTTGCTAATAGTAATACTGAGCTACCACACCACACACACTTGGAGAGGCGAAGGAAACACGGCATCTTTGCGGTGATGGCATGGCATGCATGATGTTTCCTTAAAATAAGACTTACGATCACTGTTCCACACATACCATCCCGTGTTTTATGTACTTGGGTGGTATTATTATCCCCGCTTTTCTTCTAGACTAGGACGATTATCCCGCTGGAAAAAGACATCATTTTGGTTTAAGTACAGTTACGGAAACGAACTAACTCCCCGTTTTTTCACTAACCGAAAATTACCCGGACTCACCCCACCTATCACTATTCCAGTCATTTAAAAGCAGGAAAAACACTACACCATTGATCAAATGTCATTTCGCTTACCGGCTAGCCCTTTTCCAGCTTACGAGAGTGAGTTGAGTTATAGCGCATAGAGCACATGAATCATGTTTAGGGATAATTAAGTTATACTGTGTGCATTTTGCCGAAGGAAAAGGCCATATGCGGTGTCTTCGCGCAACTCCGCAAGTTTTTCCTGTGTTGTATATAAAGGACTACCCGCAACTTCCAGTGCGATGAGATGATGAGGTATACATTATGCGACTTTAAGAGTAAGAGTGATGTTTGGTTGGCGAAGGTGATAAAGGCTTTGTCACTAAAACAAGAGTCAACCGAGGAGAGTAAACAAAAGTTTCAATGAATTTCTTTTAAGTTTCGGGTCAGTCTAAAGTTGGGAAAGGGAGGATGTAAAATTCATATTGGGTATTCCACTGAGCTTTCTCGTCGTGGTGCAAATAAAGAGCTTAGAGGGGATTTAAAAGTGGTAATGTATCATAATGTCAGTGGTAATTTGTGAGAGAATTTTGGGATTACCCAATTTCCTATGTGAGGATACCTATTCAGTTATAAATTTAATAAACGGTGTGACGAAAACAATTTTCTTAATGCGCCTGAATGACGTTCGTTGTATGCGGAAAAAATGCTTCCTGGTTGTATAATTTTCTTGCTTCCACTTACTTTCTTGGTTTTATGCTAATGAAGCTACATTTTTAACACAGTTGAATTTTTTGAAATTTTAAAAATATACTCAAGTGTTTCCACATTCGTGACGTTGAAATGAAACAAGTTAATATTTTAATGTTTGAATTGTTTTTAAGGTACTGTTGGCTCGGTTTGCTGCGTTGTATTGTGAAAAAAGAGAGTGGAGCTTCAGGAAGTGAATTTTTGCTGTCTTGTTTCAAGACGACAAGAAAAAGTGACAAGACATCTGAACTGATAGACAAAAAAATCCAACAAACAGAAAGTGAATCGGACAAGGAGAAAATGCAAGTTGGGAGAGACGACGACACCATGTCATTCTTTTGGTTTACTCGAGACAAGATATGAATCGACTTGTACTTTTACTCTGATTACAATATCACAACAGCAGCAGGACAGTAAGGAAAACAAAGAGGAGAAACCAGCTCTCAACTTTTTATACCACCACTACCACCAACCACATCGCCAGGAAACAAAGGAGAGAGAGAGTGAAAGAAATGCACAAATCACAAGCAATTTCTCAAGAGCTAGGAAAGAAGACGCAAGAAGCGCATCATCTCTCTCCTTCCCAACTACTATCCACCAGAGTAGAAAAGAGGAAGGAACGGATGGGCCATCCATCAAATAAATGGAGAGAGATGATGGTCCAACTAGTGTTCTTCCGAGTGCGACTGCTGTTGCTTTTGCTTCTTGCACTTTATGGCCTCGTAACAGGTGAGTAAAGCCTAAAAAATTATACACATTCATCCTAGGTGCACTTATACTTACATAAATGATGACGATTCTCATTCTTTCCACATTATATTTCAATTTCCCCTGTTTCAATCCTAAAATATGTATATTCAATGATACTTTAATCCTGCCAGCTATGAATTCTCTTATTGTATCGTGTTGCTTTCTTTAAAATATTTATGCCATACTTAAAGTTATTGCGATAGCGAATAGCGGCAGCATACAATAGATCTGAAGGAAAGGATATAAAAGATGCATAAAAGTGTACTTGCTTTCTCCGTAATGCATTACATTCTTGTATATACTACCAAGTATTATTGTTCTCCACTCAAAAAAGAATCTTTTTAAAATATGTTGGTACTCTAAAACGCATCTTCAGCTCTCCATTTTTTTCAAAGCACATTCCCTCACGGCAGTTCTGCCTGTCTGTTGCAACATTCAGACAAAACAGGTACTTAAGTATTGCTGCTGTATTCTGAGTATATCCACTTTTTGCTGTTTGAGCTCCCAAATCTAAAAAATTCTTTGAGAACCTATGCATTCAGCAACTTACTTTTGAACCCTTTTGAATGACCAATTTCCTCCTTTTTGAAGTATCATAAAAATACTCCAATTTCCCTGTTTTATTTCCCATTACGTTAAAATGGTAGCAAGAGAAAGGGAAAAGGATGAATAAAAATTGTAAAGTGATAAAGAAAAAATGTTCTTGCTCATCCTTGGGAGATCTGCTTCAGTGGCTTTTTGGCTTTGGGAAGTATTCAAAAAAGGACAGAGAACATCACTTCAAGAATTATGGCAATGTGTGTGTGCTACATCATGCATAATATGAATGACATGCTTTAGACAGTTCTGTCTGCATAAACGTGTAGTTTCTCTTTCTTTCCTAATAGTGGCTCTTTTCATTCATGCCCACAACTTTGTTCTTGTTTTATTGCACATCTTGAATGCGTAAAACCTCTAAGCATTTTTTTTCTTCACAACAAAGCCGGCTTTCTTGCTATATTCACCATCATCATAATTGGCTAATGACTAATATGCGTAAGACTTGGTTGGGGTACTGTGTTGTATAATGTATTGGAGAAAGTGGTCTCTACGGAAAGAAAGATGCTCTGGCATCCTAGTAGCTGCGTACGTGTCTCTGTTATTCTGTTGCCTTCCGGGAAATATGTGCACAAAGGATCGTAAACTTTACGTAAATTTCGTATGCAGACGTTCGTACCTACCACACGCGACTTCTGACAGTATTGTTACAAGCCAAAAAAAAATTATTGAAGTTTCTAACTTTTACTACTTCAACTGAAAAACAAAACAACTAGAGGTAAAAACAAGCAGAGAGAAAATAGAGTTGATATGAACATGCATCAAGGAATAAAAAGTATACTTTGCCATTTTGCTTTTCCCATGTCCTTTATTCTGCCTTCCTTCCGCCAACTTCCTTTTTGGTCTTTTTCCTTAAACTCGCTCTGGCATGGGACATTAAAGTGACTTTTCTTCCACAGAGGGAGACGAGGCAGGAGGAAAAAGTGCAAGTTGCTCGTGAATTTTTCAGTGGTTGCCTTTTAGGACTCGCTGGAGGAAAAAGAAGTGAATCTTTCACAGTGAATGGGCTCCAGTTTCCTGTGCAGTGCAATCATTGTTTTGAGAAAAAGGTTGCACACGCACGTGCAAAAAAAGACATAAGACAAAAAAGAAAGTTGGTTGGAGGAATATAAAATAGAATTTCTCATTACATTATGAATGCACATGGGTTTCCCTTGGCTGTCTATGCCGCTCTAATGGTAAACAAGGAAGAAATGAGTAAGTTAAAATCGTCTGCATGCAATTTTACTTTCCACGACTCCTCTCCACAAATTTCGTTTTACGTCTACTGATCTTCCCATAAATTAAGAATATCAAAGTTTATATACAAGCATATTATATTCCGGGGGAAAGCTGCAAAATACAAGTTAAATGAGATAAAGGGAAGAGGAATGGTTAAAAAGGAGAAAATTTTTATGAGTTCTTCGTTAGTGGAATGGCGTTATGACCATGCAAATTTTTCTGGAGGGGACGGAAAGCGGGATGGAGCGTGGAGGAGGAAAAAGAATTGTAAAAAGATTCCCATGCGGGCTGTAAACTCTCTTCCTATTCGGAGTTAAAGTCGGTTTAAGATAAGGAAGTAAAGTAGGAGAGAAAAGAAACAAGGGAAAGAGTGGAAGAGAGATGCGATAAGTAGAAGGAAAAGGTATGGATGGCATTAGTTAAATTAACACGTGTCTCGAGTAGACGTTCCACTAATGAAGAAAGAGATGATGATGGTGCTGGTCGTCAGAGGCAAGGATATAGAATGACGTCCTTTCTTATCCTGTAATATTACACTAGACTCATCTCCGGTCAAAAGACTCGGTTTGGAAGCGTATATAAAATACGAGGGAATTTATTCTAGCCAAGGTTTTGGTTCTCTTGTAAAGAAAAATGGTATGTGATAAGCGAAAAAGTGGTGAAATGGGTGCAATTTCCTGGGGAAAGTGTCGAAGTAATATATTTATGTACATTTAAGTAGCGTATGCTCAGACAACGTTCCTTGTGCAATGGTAAATATGTAGAGACGGTATTTCACGTTTCTTTTCTTGTTGTCATCCTCTTCTCCATCATGGTTTGTCACTACTCTGGAATTTATTGAGGATGTTTGGGGCTTTGACATCGGATGGAATAGGCCACAAAAATTGCACAAACAAGAAAAGATATAAGTTTCGATTCCGTTTTTTATTAGAACGGGAACATTCTATTTGTTACTTTAGGAAATAGATATATGCATTACATTCATAAAATATATATATGGCCCGGCATGTGATATCCTTATTTCCGATTTTACGACACATTTCCGTCCCGCTCTTGTCAATCTGTTGTCAATAATAAAGATGATGGGTTGTGGCGTGCCATCCCATGGATTACAATATATTATAGAGAGTCGAGACGCTGCAGCAGTAGCATCACATCACACACATTTTTATCCACATGATTACATCAGGTACAAGTATGAGACAGTCTCCACCTCCACTTGACTTGATGCAGTGTACTTGTTCCATGTACGTATTTTAGATGAGATGAATTGCTTTCACTTGGCCGACACTGATTGATTGATTCCTGTGCTACATATAAACTTCCTTCCTGCTGCATTTTCCCTGGAAATGGTCTAACATTAGATCGTTCACCAGCTTATATACCTAAAGCTCAAATGGTCGGAAACCCAAATTTACTTTTGTAAATGTACAAAATTTCAGAGCACAAATCGCTCATTCACTCGTTCATTCATGTGACACAAGATGGAAGGAAAAAGTGTGTACAAAAATCATCAAAAAAATTTGTTGTATTCCAAAATGTCCAACTACCATTCCATTTTCATCATCAGTAGATGTGGGTACTCTGGAAGGCATTTTCTCTTTTGTGATCCTTCATGTTGCTTCACGATTGCTTCTCTTGATCTCCAACATTTGCTCAATTACTCTTATTCCACCAAAGGGAGCTCCAGCCAGGCAGCCAGTCAGATCGACAGTTAAATCGGAAAGATACACAGAGAAGTGAGACAGACTAAGAAGCAAGGCAGAAGAGCAATAAGCGGAGAGGCAAATTCCCTAGAGATGTATAAGGATTCAATTTTGCTTTCAAATTTCTTATTTTCTCTCTCTCTCTCTCTCTCATATTTGCTGCTCAGTTGAAATCACTGCTACTAAATCTTTGTTGCTTTTTGTGCGTATGAATGTCTCCTTTATAAGGCAATCGGGTCACGTAATATATCAGTTGAAATTGGGAAAAATTTGTAATATCACATCATATACGAGATATCATGAGAGTTGAGTCGATACGACTGGGACAGCCCAGCGTGATAGGTATTGCGAACGTATTTCATATGATATTACGGCAGCAAAAACTGGAATCACATCCAAAGATGTGTGTGTGTGCAGTGGATGCATGCTGAGAATTTTGCCAAAACAGGCTAATGCTATGAATGTTTCTTTTCAAAAGATGATATTGGTTTGGGCTGTCGTGGTGGGTTTCAATGTTGCATAATATTGCAACTGATAGAATTCCGGTGGTAGTGTCGATAAGACTGAAAAATATCAATACTTTTGGAAAACTGATAGTTTCTATTACAAGAATGATTCCGACATTTGCAAATTCCATCCTGGCAAAAAATTTAAATGTGGATGGAAAAGAAGGATGTCAATTTTCGCCAGAACAAAAATTGACAATCTGAGAAAAAAATCAATGGCTTTCATATTATGAGATGGGGAGAAAGTGGCAAACATGATGTATGACTGGACGACTCTGCTGTTGCTACTTAAATACTGTTTCCATTTCCCTCGTGCAGCCCAGAGTTGAAATAAGGAATGAAATGTATCCGAAAGAGAGAAATCTGAACTCTCCTTTGTACTGGGTTCAGTGTCATGCCGTACGTATACGTACTCTTTACTTTTGCATTTCACTTAAAAGATTGTCTAAGAGGAAGACAGGAAGTGGAAGACTGAATATCAATATCTTGCAAAGATATATTCCTTTGGTAGAATGATCTATTACATGTCAACATTGAGAATTCAGAACCGTATTTTCAATAAGACCAACCCAAACTGAACTTGTAGATTCCACTACTATAATAATAGAGGATGTGTACAGAGTAGTTGAGCGAGATGACATGAAAATGTCGTCTGTTCGATTTGATACATTTTTTGCTTGCAAATTGATCCGACAAGAACGGACGCCAAAGCGTACGTGGAGAAACTAATACCCCTTACATCTCACGCGTGATGTTATTTACTTTTGAGTGATTTGATGGCGAAATGATGCCGAAGATGAATTGTGCGGTATCATGGGATCGAACCCCTTCAAAATTCAAATTCAATGGGAAAAAGTCTAATGAAAAAATTGTTTTGCAAAATCTAACACAAATAAGAAGTAGGTGGTATTCACAGCACGTTTTAGAATCGATATTATGAAAAGGATTACTTTCCCCACGAGGAATCCCGCAAATGATATCATAATTTAAATTTCATTTAAACCACATTAATTTCAACGCCATCCCTTAACAGATGGAAAGCTGATAATTTTGACTTCTTATTCAAAACTTTGACTAAAGCAACATCAAAGTGTAAATTCTTGCTTGAAACGTCATGTACCTCTGTCAGCAAATTTAGTAAGATCCATCCTCTCGTCTTTCCTCAGTTAAGAAGATCCTTTTTAAGCCACTCTCTGATGCGTTGTTGATCTTACTTTCATGCTTCATGCCTAAGGACAATTTATTCCTGCTTACTTGACTTAAGCTCGTTTTCTCTTTTCTGATCCGCTTTTTTTCCTCCACATGGTCGTATCTCAATACGGATTCCCCTCATCAAAATATAAGGAGCAATAAGGTGTCGTTTTCTTCCAACATTAATACTCGTAGATGCATATAAGATCATAAATCAGTGGAGCAAGTTTTCGTAAAGCAAAAGCCGTTGGGGAATGGGAGACTCTGTAAATAAATCCAGCTGGTGTCGTTTTCAACAATGATATATCAGCCATCTCCTTTCCTACATATTGACTTAAAATACGTTTTTTGCTCCCTTTTCTCGGGAGATGTATATCTTGTGAAACTCGATATCATTCTTCAAGGTAGTAATGTGCTACAGAGAATTCGCTCCAGGGAGCCTCGTCTTTTCGTCGGCTCGTGCCCCTGCTTTCCTCATGTTATTATGTAGGTATCTCACAGTCACTTCCGCCTCTGATGGTGCTGATATTCTTTAGTTTGTCGGCGAGAAATTGCATTTTCTTCACTGTTCTTCCTTCTTTGCATGGAGCTACCGCTGCTGCTCTACTGTCGCTTTTCTCAGGCTTCGTAGTTTTTTTTTCTCGACTGGCTTCATCCCTCAGATTTTTGGCGAGGTCAGCAAATTTGAAGGAGATACTACTACTACGGTATAATGAACATCGTTATCGTCATCTTGAATGAATCAAGTATAAAACAAATATGAGCAGAGTTACATGCTATTTTTGCTGGGTAAGCAAGTAGGAAGCTAGCAAGCTACTCTTTTTCTGATCGATCCGATGAATCCATGACACAGAATCCCGTTAGCAGTACACGATTTTGAAGCTAAGTACCCTCTGAGAATGTGGAGTGTATAGATATATTGATGAAAAGCAATTCTTGTCTGGAAGCAAAGCCCTAAAACTCGCAGTTCTGTACATTATACAAACTAACTCCATTCCGTCATCACATAATATAACAATGGAGTGATCAAAAAGCAATCTTGATCTGATATAACTTCACTTGAGTTGTCAAAGCACGCACGCACAAGCAAAAGAGTTCAGTCAACATAAGAGAAACGCAAACAAGCGTTGAATGACGACACACAACATCACATGAGCAGTCTATCGCGTAACTTTAGTAATTGTAGACAAAGGCGCTTTTCGTAATGTGAGGTAACTCAACTCAACTATATATGTACATATATTATCCCAGCATTACATCAGCCTCCACTCTTATATATACGAAAAGATTGAACAAATCAACTTAGTTTTCGAGAGCATACAGAAGCCAGACTCATGCGTGACAACAGTTTGCTGATGCGATGGCTTTAAAATTGTATCAAAAAGCAAAAGAAGCTCATTTTCTAGTAGAAAGAACATACGTGATCCACTTGCTAAAGGTGATGATGGTTGAGGAATCACGGTGTTGTCAAGTGCCTTTTTCATTCAGGTTCCATTCTCCAATGTCATTTCAGTGCCGATAATATATGGTTTATTCAATATTCATGAGTTAGTTTATTAGGTATGCATGAGAAAGAGGGAGTCAATCAAGTGGAAATTAAAGTGGAGTGGTATTAAACCCACAAAAGTCATTATTGTTACACTTTTACTCTGCAAACGGTTCCCTATTATTAATGCTAGTCTTGTAAATCAATTACATATTGGGAGGAGGGAGTTAAAGTGACAGAAGCTGTAATTTAATTTTAGCCGACGTAACAAGAATTTTGTAATAAAATCAAACGGCGTTTTATAACTTCAAACATTGAAACAAAAATTGGAGGCAATATAACGCTCTGCTGTTTTCAGATTTTTTCCCCTAAAGAAATGTTTTTCCATCTTTTCCTTTCTTGTCATTCTAATTCCTTGAAGGAAAAAACCAATTCTAGAAATTGGAAATTAACTGAGAAAAGGGGTTAAATTAAACAAACACTTGAATTTTTGATTTGATGTCGTATGCAAAGCAATAATTCGGGAGAAAGAGAGGAAGATCACGCTTTCGTCTAATCTAATAATGTGGGTGCTGCTTTTGAACGTATATACATTCGCTCCGTGCTTTATGTTTACTACTTCAGCTCGTACCCATTTTCTGAGTATTGTGTTTGCATAAAGTAAATTGATTTGGTTGAAGTGTCACTATTATCGAATGAAGAGAAAAAGGAAAAGCTAGGTCAGACGAGTTGAAAGCTTTTCTCTGGAGAAAGAGAAATCAACAGATCACAGGCTGTAGAACCTATATAGAGCATACATCTTGAATTTTAAGTTTGTTGATGTATGAAATGTGGCCAGTGCTCGGGCTCGGGACTAAAATAATAATGGCCAAAGTGACAATTTTAGTTTGACAACAGGATCCCAAAATTCATTTCGAAAGTCTTGTTTTAGACAATTAATTGGGTTTAAATGGCAAACGTAATATAATCTGGTCACTAGTTTTGTTGGGCGACTGCTGACATAAACGTGCTACCACAGAGGTAACAATAGCGAAGGAACATATTAAAAAAAGGATTCGAAATGCAAGAGTAAAATGGGTTTGTTTATACTTGAGTTTAATTTGACTTGAAGTTAACCTCGAAGCTGTCGGATATATTTAACTTTCGATTCCACAAGAAGAATTTTCTTGATGAGATTTGACTCAAGTGAAAATGCTAATTGGCAAGAGCTGCAAGCTGCACCAAAGGCAAGAAACTAAAGTAAAGATTGTTTGTTTCTTCGAGTACAAAATTAATATTGCACATCACGTACCACTCGTTTTCAATTGAATTTTCATCATGCCATGATAGTTCCAGCTTGGTTTATTCTCCTGCGGTCATCTTTTTCAGAGTTGTGGAAGTGTTATTTTACTGCAGTGTAACTCCAAGTGAAAATGACTGACGATTTATCAACTAGAACTAAAAATAATTAAAGCTGTGCCCGGTTTTATGATCTTCACTTAATGAACATCCTCGGCATGGGCAATGTGGGTGTGTATAGCAAAAACTCAGATGTATGAATTTTTTCTTATTTCAATCTTTTCCCCAGCCATAGTCTACCATCTTAACTTTGCTATCAAAAGTAAAAGCTTGTTTTATATTAACTCGATTATTTGCCAAACAGCATTTCAACTATGTAGTGGAGATGTAAGCCTTTTTATTCTTGTTTAGCTTGCTAGTTTTTTCATTTAACAACAACAAAAAAGCAACAAGATGAGTCCTATATCCGTCCTCCATCCCACTTTGATTTTTCTGTGTATCTTGCAAAAACTTTCTCTTTCTTTTCGCTAACAACTTTGGTAGGATGGATTCAACTTGATGTTTGAGTTGGTGGATAGCACAGCAAAAGGAAAGTGGAGAAAACAACCAAACCACTATCCAAACATGATCTCCAGAGTCTCACTACGATAGACTACCATATTACACGCTATGTTAGTAGAAGTTGCGGAAAATAGGTTGAGTGCGCCGAAAAAAATACGAAATGAAACTTATTAGATTAGCTTAATTGAATTGGTGAAAGCTATTCTCTTTTTCCCTCATCTACTTTACTTTCTTTCTCTATTACATGGCGTTTCTCCTTTCTTAACTTGGTTTCTGGGCTTACTTTTTTTTACAAAACCACTTTGCTTCATATTTCTTTCCAGCTGAGAGTTCTACTACTTTTACATACGTTACGTACACATGTTAATTGAGGACATTCCACTTTTCTCGACGAAATTGGACTACATTTGTGTATTACGAGAAATTAACAACTTTTTCTCCTCATTTTCAGACTGGATGACATTGTTGCCTCGTTGCAATGCGGAGATATATGATTCGGAGGGACCACAGTTTATTTCCGAGCCGAGTCGGCTCAACTACTTTACAAATATCCAAGGGCTGCTTCTCCACTGTAGCGCCCGAGGGTCACCATCCCCTCGCATTCATTGGATCAATCAAAAAGATGGCCAACCTGTGGAGCTTGTGTCCGGTGTGAGAGAGTTGTATCCAAATGGCACCATGTACTTTCCCCCCTTTGCTGTGTCCTACTACCGACCTGATATCCATGATCAGGTTTATGTCTGCATTGGTCTTAACTCTGTGGGGAAAATTCGAAGTCGTGATATTCATGTCAGAGCAGGTATGTATTAATACGCAAACAATTTTAAAAGTATGTAATTTTTGTTAACAAAAAAATGAAACAAAACACACTTTAATTCTCAAATCATTTCCGCTTTACCACTTCAATTGCCTTCAAGAAAACAACAAGTTTACTTTTTTTATTCATGAAAAGATTCACCAGGAGAAATTGCGTGTGGTTGAGTGTGCGGTATATTACACAACATTATATTAGAAAAAAGTTGTGTTGACTTCTTTATATCCATTTAGTTTTGTTTGCCTCGGAGGAGCAGCCAAAATACAGCACGTTACATTTTTGTGCCAAATGGAAAGAGAAATTTTTGTGGTAGTCATCTGGTTAGCTGGGCTGTTTTTTTGAATCCGCAAAACTATTCTGGAGAAAGTTTCTCTTGAAGAAAAATATCATCATGGAATGGTTCAGCCAAGCTTTCTTCAAGCGTGTAATATGGTGTAGATACAGAGGGCCACCATGATGTATACGAGCTCTTGATAGTTAACTTAAGTGGGGAGAGAGAAAAGAAAATCCCTTCTCTCATAAACCAGTCAACACGTTTAATATTTGGTTCATAACTTGAGCTAGCGTGAAATCGTCTTTGCTTCAACCTAAAACAACTTTTTCTTACGAATGGAAAAGGGTGTCTCAAGTACCTACGCTTACGCATAATATGATATGAGTTTTTTCTTTTGAAAAAAAGTCTTTGCGTATCAAACACAAACCACTTAACTTGAATAAATGTGAACTTTTTCTGTGCCTATTTCGAATTATGGGAAATCTGAATTAATATCGTATGCAAATGAGAAAGTAACGTTTTTAATTTTGTGGAAAAATAAAATGTCGGCTACTAAAGAAAAAAGAGTTTATTGTTGATCGCAAAATTAAAGAAATTTGAACTATTTATTTGAATTTTTAGAAAAGTTGATTTGCTCTTTGTTCCAGTTTTGGTTGAACTGGTTTATTCATTCTTTGATGTGATTTGCAGTGATAAATCAACAATTCGATGTGAGAGTGGAGAGCGCGTACACAAGTGAGGGAAATGATGCCTTGCTCCGATGTGTTGTTCCTGATCCCGTGAAAGACTATGTTTCAGTCACATCCTGGATCAAGGACTCGAGTTTAAACATATTTCCCCCACACTCGGGCGGTGGTACGTTGCGTAATCTCTACTACTCATTACTTACTGATGAGGTTCAACGTTAGTGAAGCGTAACTCAATTTCACTACCATTTTGATTCTGCAGGTGGAAGATATTTCATGGCACCCTCAGGTGAACTTTTGATTGAGGACGTGAGCCGGAATGATTCCTCGTCCGCATTTCGATGTCGAACTGTCAACCGACTGACGGATGAAACGCAGCTGAGTGAAAACTCTGCTCGACTCCAGCTCAAAGGTAAAAGTGCATGGGCTCACGAAAAACCAATCAGTTCTTCGTAAATATGCTTTTAATGCGACAAGATTTCGACTGGATGGATCGAAACCAGCTAACGGCTATACCACATTATATTATCCAACCAACGTTTTATAATTTCATCATCCATTCTATCAAACTACACTTATATGATATTGCATAGATGAAGGAAACACAAATTAATGCTCCATTAAATAAAAATCTGTCTCGCCTCCAGCTCCCAATCCATTTCCACTGTTTTAATGGAGAAATTAAGCAGTCTGGTTGGCACTGGAATGAGGCTGTGACTTACTTTGTTTGCTAATGCAAACTGCATGTTGTTTTCTCCTGAATGGGACAAAAAGCGTCTAAACTGCAGAACTGAAATGCACTAAATGAAGCATATAAAAAGGATAACATGATAACCAACTTGCCAACAGAGTAATTTTTATGGCAGTGTTGAAAGAGAGCGGAAAAAATTTGCATTAGAAACCATTATATTTCCTATCACGCACGGTTGACTTTCATTTAACCCGTGCGCTCCGCTCTGATGAATGCGAAAAAAGAGACTATTATCATAATAGAGTCATCACATCATATGAATATACTAATAGTATGCTTTTTGCATTATTGTTGTGGGCTCAAAGAGTTTATGCGACTGTGTGTCACTGAAGCACGCAAAAAGTAATGTGAAAAAAAAGTTCCACTGCTTCTTCCCTTCAGAGAGAGAAAAACGAGTGGAAAGCGATATTATGGTATCATGCCAAAGCCAAGCCAACTGAGTATATAACTGCCTTGTTCTTTTTGCTCTCTTTGCCAAGAGACGGCTTAAGGAGGAGGGACAAGAAACAATTTGCATTAATTTACCGAAAATCTTTTTTCTTTCTTTAAATCCGCTCCTTGGACGTTTGCATACTATCGTATTCTTATCATGGTGTGTGTAGTTGACTCCATATATTTTGTGGAAAGTGCACAGCTTACCTCCATAAATATCGTATTAAGGAGGTTTGGAAAGAGTCTCCTTTTGCAACAAGATTTTGAGAAGAACGGGTTTGTTTTCAGAAGAGAAATGATTTTAAGAGTGAAAGCAAAAACTGAGTAGAGTATGATGATGGGGTGAAACCTGCTGAGCTTTTGTTTCCATTATGGCTACCTCAACAAAAACAAATGGAGAGAAGGATCTTGGTATGATATTATGATTTTGTTTTGTTTTTGCGTAGGAGGTCCCCCTTCAAACTCCCCACCGAGAATTCTTTCAAGGATATCCAGGGTCAGGCTGAAAGAGGGGGATGTTGGCGTTATATTTTGTCTTTCAGAAGGTCATCCACCTCCAAACCATGGGTAAACAATTTATAATGGTGTAAAATATTAGACAACCAGTTATAGTGAGATAACAATCAATACAATTTATCCTTTCCTATATGTTCATGTCAGATGGCTCAAGCTCTTAAATTACGGAGGTCTAGAGCCACTCCGCCCATCCGAAAGGGTTCGGATTCGTCGAAGTGCAATCATTTTTGAAAACGTGATAGCTTCAGATGTTGGAACATATGTTTGTGTTGCAAATAACACATCTGGGTCAGACCGTTACAGAATAGAAGTGGTAAGAGGATTAAAAAGACGTAACCTTTCTAGTTATGTAAACATCTCATTGTATCTATGTCTACGCAGGAATACAATCATATATGTTTTTGCTTCTTGAGAAAACCATAAATCATCCAATTTCATACTTACTACCCATATAATTTTTTCTGAAATTTAGGTCGTCACAAGACCCCTCGAAGTGCAAGTAGTTCCTAGCGTGCTAACCGTCGACATTGGTAAAAGTGCTGAGCTCACATGTTGGACAAACCGAGCTTCCGATCTCTCATCCTCATCCCAAATGATGACCACATCCAACTCACAACAGCAAATGATGCACCATCAACAACCCTCAGCTATCACAGTGACTTGGAGAAAAGATGGGACGGAAATTCGACCCAGTTTGAGAATCTCATTTAGTCCGTCCGGTGACAAACTCAAAATTGTCACTGTGCAACGGGAAGACAAGGGGATATATCAATGTTTTGTCAAATCAGACTCGGATATGGCACAAGCTACTGCAGAACTCAGACTTGGAGGTACGTACTATTATATAATGAAAATGCCCCAAATTTTTTTCTGAAAAGATACAAATTAATCGAGCAAAAGTTATTATAATTCCCACTGACACGAACTATACATGAGTGAACGAATGTGTCAAATTGTTAAGAGTCTCTTCATTATGTGCACAGACTTAAAGCTTGTTATCATTCCAGTCAGAAATCAGAAATGTCACGAAAGCACATCCTTTACTTTCGTGCAAAGCATTGAAACATCCTAGATGATATTTATGCATGCCTAAAACTTTTGAAACTTTTCCAACATTGTTACTTATCATTATCATCTTGCAGCAGCAGGTTGACAGTGACAAAATAATACGAAGAGATATCCAATTTCGACCGCATACAAATATATGAAAGAGTAAGAGTGCTACATGGAGATACACATCACATCCTAATCATAAACACCAAAAACGTAAAAGTACTCGACAGATTTTGACTCTTGAGTGAGAGGAGGAGGATGACTAAGTTTGGAACTCGGGATACAGATAGCTGTGCTGTGAGAGAAAGAGAGAGTGATAAGTAACGATGAGAGGATGAAGATAAAGACAAGAGGTGTTCATATTATTTACGTATGCACGACAGCTGGCATTTAATTGGACTTACTGTGGATAATATGGAAAGAGCGTATATTATGTACATTTTGCTAAATCAACTACTGCTTTTCTCTTGCTCGTCGCAGCATGAAATGAGAAAGGTTGAAGAGCTCACATCTCACCAAAGTGTTCATATATGTATGAATAACATATATTCTGCATATATGCATATTCTGATCCTGATAATATTTTGGGGAAAAGGTTTTTTGCTCACTTTCACTCTGAGGAAGACCGAAGGGGACAAAATGATATGCAGGCAATATTGCACATGGATACGCGACTCATTTTAAGTGAAAATGAAAGCAAAACGGAAAGGAGTGAAAGTGAAAATGGTAACGCCATATATGAGAGTAGTTTTTGGGAAGAGTCTAACTTCCCCTTTGGCTATTATTTCAGGAGTAGCTAGTAACCCAAAAGCCCACACACACACACAAATTGTAAACTGACGGCATTTTCTTCACCACCACCATTCACCAAAGAGGGAGAGGAGTGGATGCTGATGATGATGATGATGTGAAATTAAAATGCTTGTTTAATATTATGAATTCGTTCCTGCATTTATCATCTACGTACTTAATTAAAGACTTGTCTCTAACTCGCCTCCTAATGCCAACCGTGCTGAGCAAGAGAAAGCAAGCTAGTAGATGGAAAGAAATATTTGTGCGTGTGCTGTATAGCTATAGGCTATTTTGTTTAAAGGAGAATATAGTGGAGAGGTAGAGAAGCATGAGAAAAGAGCATTTGAAAATTGCTCGACTTCGAAATGAGGAGAGTCTGAAAATGTGCCCATAAGTTTGTCAGAATAAAATGTACGACTGTGAGAGGCTCTGCCTTGTGTAAAATAGCATTTATATTACGTATGTAGATTGTGTGTGGTTTATCTCTCAGCACTGACATAACCGCAAGTGCAAATGATGATGTAGAATTGGGAATTTGTGATTGTAAAGAGAAGAAGGAAAGGGTATTTTTTTTATATTCCAATTGTACTGTTTTTGACGACAATGGCAAGGCAGTTCATATAAAATCTACCCAATTCATAGATTAGAAACAACAACTTTATTGAAATCCGGTTGCACACAAATATCGGACCTATTGATCTATTCGTAAAATGCATTAAACTTTTATTATCTTATTGGCGTCGAAATGTGATTCATTTTAAATCATCAAATCTGATTTGCTACATTTGAAAGCCTTTTCCAAATGAACCTGTTCCTCCAACTTAAACAAAGTTTGGTAATAAGAATCACCTCACAAATAGTTAAGTCGAGTCATCGACAAAGAACCCAAATTGGCTGAGTTTGAGGTGTTTCTTCACTCATCTTTTCTCATACTTTCACACAAACTTTTATTTTCCTGCAACTCATCCGAAAGTTTTTCTCATGTCAGCTACACTAAGAAAGCATCTGGTTCGTCACGTACAACAAACCATTTTGAAGTTGCGTCTCAGTCTCATCATCATCAAAAAAGTTTGCTTCTTTTTGGCTCACCAACTCTGCTCCTGTCGTTTGATTCTTTTATCCTCACCATTGTCAATCAGATAAAAAGGGTCTTATTTCTTAAAACTGCAACTTGGTTTGCCACGATAAAAGTTTTATTGGCCAACCAAAAGTGTGCTCTGATTTAAGCTCCTATAAGGTTACCAATTATATTAACCGCAGAGAATCTTCAACTGATATTCCAACTATAACAAAATGAAAGCCACCTAAACCGATTTATTTTTAAACTCATTTTGACAATTTACAGATTCTCATCCACAATTAATCTATCGTTTCATCGAGCAAACGTTGCGCCCAGGGACAGCCGTAAGTATCAAGTGCTCTGCCACCGGAAATCCCACTCCTCATATCAGTTGGCTCCTCGACGGCTTCCCACTTCCACACTCGGAAAGGTAACCAACTTTCTTCAACTTTCAGTGTTCTGTGTCTATTTTAATTTTCTCCACATTCAAAATTTTATCTCATATTTTATCGCATGCATCTCATTTCCCATAAATAAATAAAAATAGACAGGTTTGCGATACCATTGACACCCTTTCTTTCTTCGTACACTCCTTCCCATTATTGTTTTAGGTGCGTGATGGCTGACTTGTATGAAACTTCAATGATCGATAAATGTTCTTCGCGAATTTTTATACAAAGAAGGAAATAAGTGTGCGTGAAAACTCCCATGTATTGTCTGGAGTACAATACATTTGCTCAAACAAAAGAAATACATACATACATATAATGGTCAGTAACCTGCACGCGTACACCTTTGTTTCTCCATTTTTCTTGCAGAAATTCTCATGCTTTCACCAACGTAAAGGGCGTAAAAAGTAGCAAATGATAAGACTTCAGATTTAGGAAATAAAAAATACGAGAAAAGACTTGATGTGATTGTATATAATATAGGCATATAATCTTCTATAGCATGATGTACTGCCATATGGAGCAGTGTGTGTCGAGATTTGTGCTTGGGAGGCGGTATCAGTTAGCACATCTCTTTTACCCTGCGGAAATCCATTAGAAAAGGTTGAATGATTCATGCTTACATTTCATGCCATGTTTGATAGGCCCAATGCTGCAACTAGAAAAGGGAAAGTCGAGGTTTTTTTTGCAACAAAAGAAGAAAGCAAAAGAATAAAAGTGTATGTGGGAAATGACGGGATTTGTCGGGGTTTAGCTGAGCTTAGGAGTGCAGGTGAAAAGTAGGAAAGTTTTCATTTTTTCTCCCTACCTACTCTCCTTCACCTCCATTCAGCTTTACTTTTGAAGGAATGAGTGTAAAGAAGGGTTAAAAATACTTGACTTCTTTTTTGTAAACCACCCAGTCAGTTAGTCAATCAACCTTCAGGTTCAAGAGAAAAGACTGGAATGGAATATGAGAGAGCAGATGTAGTAAAAAAAGAGGTATATAAACATGTACACACATCTGTTTCGGGGAAAGTTGAATCAACAGCATTACTTGTTCAGAGAGCCGTAGTGTTATATTTTCACCCCACACTGAACCCCAATGTCTCATTCAAACTGAGTTTGACTTTTTTGTATAAAAAGTTTTCCTGGGTTTAGTTTTGATCTGCTGCTGTTTTTGTTGTCGCTGTGTTTGCATGTGCTGAAAACTTTTCTTGTGAAAAGTTTACGAAATATAATCTGACTATGTATATCGTATATATACTTTTAATAATAAATGGTATCTGTTGTTACCTTGTCCCTATATATTTTGTTTGATTCTATTCCAACTTTATTCACAGGCTGCTTATCGGTCAGTATGTGACGATGAATGGGGACGTGGTGAGCCATGTCAATATCACATCAACATCACGGGTCGGGGAAGACGGCGGAGAGTTTCAGTGCCTAGCCACAAACAAGCTGGGATTCACGGCACATTCAGCCAGACTTAATATTTACGGTAAAAGCAGCACTCCCAGTATTCACGTAACTTGATGAGAATGATGATGATGTAACACTGGAGGAGGAAAGAGATGATGATTTTGTAATTTTGTCTCCTGTATCAAATTTGCTTACGTCAACCTATATAGTTCACTTAAATAGTGCGACTCTATATTATTTCCATTCTCTGGATTCTCGAATTACGTATATAATCTCATCATGCCATCCAATAATCAATGCTTCTTATACGCCACACAAATACGTACATTCTTGCTTGTTACATCATAACTTGTAAAATTTGTACGGGGAGAGTTGAGACGAAGTCCTGACAGTACTAGAATACATAGAACATTTCTATGGGCTATGAGACAAAACCGCAAGCGAGCTTATTCCAAGAATTTTTGCTCGTTGTCAGCTTATACGGCCTCAACAAACGTATATAGTTTCACAATGAGTTTTCACTTCCTCGTTTCGTACTGTTTTGAGAGAAATGTGCTGCGTATTAAAGTATACCATTTCACGTTTTCCCTAGATTCCATGCCAAGAAAAATTTAACCGTACGTATTGCCAAATTTCTGCTAAAAAGTTAATTAGTAACAATTTTCATACAGAATAATTTTAACAATTTATAACGGTAAGCTTTTTACCCAAATGACAAGCCACATAATCCCGAAAGACCCATTGTGAGCTGTTTTATAGCAAGATATTTGTTTAGTTTGGTTGGTATTCAATACAAACAGTTGACCCTTCTCTTTATTCAAACGTCGTGCATGCAAATTTTTTCTTCGATTTCCTTTGATAAAGATTCTATTCACAGAAAAGTTTTCTTTTGAACTTCTTACCAATTTTTCCTTCTGTATATGACAAATAATATTAAAAACGTGGTGTATAAAGAACCGGAGCAAATACGACGGATTTTTTAAAAGGAGAATAAGTTTAGTTTGGTTATTTTCCAAAATGGTAACTTATACACTGGAAATGGGGAAGCAAGTAAAAGTTTTTTCCTGTAAACTGTGAGGCGGAAGAGTTGGAGTCATTGATATTCAGATATTTGTTCGATTTGTAGGGATTGAAAACAATTTTTGGAGCTCGTTTGTATATCAGTCACGACATACTGTGTGTGAACTCTGGCTCTTTTATTTCATTCGTCAGTTCGTGACTTTTTCTGAATCCTTCATAAATTAGTTGAAATCCGGCTCCTTTCCGCAGCCTTAATTTTCTCTCCCAGATGAATTCCTTTTAAATTAAATTCATCCTCTTTCCATATTCTGTAGGAGCTCCGTTCGTTAGGAACATGCCGAATACGATGACAGCTGTGGCTGGGAAGTTGTTCCTTATCAAATGCCCTGTTTCAGGTTACCCCATTTCTTCCATTACTTGGGAAAAAGGTACTTTCTACTAGACTTTCTACGAGATGGTTCAAATTGACAACTGAGTAAAAACCTTGAATTAAAATATCTCGATGCTTATGATTGTTATTAAAGACGAGCAATTGCTTCCATCCACCATTCGTCAAACTGTTTCGCAGAACGGGACATTAACCATCAGGGATGTTGATCGGGGAGTAGATTCCGGCTGGTATACCTGCACGGCTTCAAACAAACAGGGTAGCTCTAATAGAAGAGGAGTGCACATCAACGTTGTGGGTGAGTAAAATTTGCATATATTGATGACTGTATGAATTAAAATGTTATAATATATGAATTATGTCATAATTTTTATAAAATGTAAAGTTGTGAAGGAGGAGTATTATCATTGTTTTAAATATCACATCATTGGGTTTTAGTACCACCCAAGCTAGTACCTTTCAGTTTCCCAGAGGTGACCCGTGAAGGGGAACGCATCTTTGTCACATGCGTGGTTAGCGATGGTGACCCCCCGATTAAGCTTCAGTGGCTAAAGGACTCAGTTCCCATACACGCGGGTGGAAACTCTTCGCGACCATTTGACATGAGCACCCATCAAATCGGCGACTTTGATGCTTTGGCCCTACAAATTCCTCATGTTAATTCCAACGACACCGGAAATTATTCGTGTAATGGTTATAATGCAGCCGGACATGCTTCTCACACGCTGCAGCTTATTGTGCACGGTACCACCAAAAACTTTAGTTTTCACAGCACAGTATATGTATGATGCTAATGAGTGCTTAAGGCTAATTGCTTTGCTTTGCTAAATGCTTTACATTTCTTAGCTCCACCGTGATTCATCAAAAATGCGTTAAGAGAGTAGCGACTATTGTAAAACCGTCTCCAATTACGATGTTTATTACACGTTCCAAAAGTTTATAAGTGGTGTTACTTTCATAATGCGCAACATAATCATCATGATCATGACTTCCATTTTGTAGTTCCACCACGAATCGCCCCATACTCGTTTCCATCACCTGTTTCCCAAGGCAGTCGTGTTCAAGTTGTTTGCTCCGTGGAGCAAGGAGACATTGAGGAGACTAATCTCACCGTCGCGTGGCTCAAAGACATGGAGCCCATACGAAGCAGCGGTGGGAGTAATTCTCCTTTATTGCCGCCATCCTCTTCCTCCTCCTTGGCTGGGAATCCTCAACAACAAACAACAACGAATGCGAAAGTGATGCAGGTGGATGCCTACTCTGCAATTCTGATCATTGACCGTGTCGATTCTGAACGTGACTCGGGAAACTTCACCTGCAAAATATCCAATTCCGTTGATGAGGTCACTAAAACGAATGAACTCGTTGTTCGTGGTACAAAAATATATATTATATTTCTCATTCCTTATCACGATAATCAAATAATCACCACACCACCACCATCCTCATCCGCACAGCACCAGCACCGATCACAACCAAAAAGAAGCTTTATTTCTGCACTGCACTATCACCAACAAGTCACGTAGTGTAACTACAATTTCTCGTCGCACCAGTCAGAGACACTCTTTTGATCGAAAAATATAAACGCGGTTCACTAATAATCACGATTATATTATTATACGCACAGCACTTTCACTGCATTAACCTTACAAGCTTTCCCCTAGTGTGAGTACCAAGCAAACTATTTTTAACTTTTGTTGTATGTGATCATCTATAGACACCAACTCTCATTAGATATTTATAAGGTCTGTTGTCTGTCTGCCTGCACGTGCTCATATTTAGAGCGTGCCTGCAACCTTTAACACTTCCGTTCAATTCCCATATTTACACAAGGTTCCATAAAATTTGCATTGTCTTATACCTCTGTTATTAGCCTGCATTCATTCATTCATTTTTAACTTGAGCAAATACCGCAGTCACACTTCTTCATCCTTGAATTCGTACAATGACATTGCTGTATGCTTACAGAAGATTATAACGACGTCGGTTATAGAGTCGCAGTGTTTTTGAATATTGCATGATGTGACGCCCTTAATTTTATTAGCTGATGCATGCTACTATGTTAATATTTGCACAATTTACACGCATGTTTGCCTTGTCTTGTGCGTGGCCATTTTGAAAAGGGAAAGTTTCCCTTTTTTAAATTTGTAACTACAAAGTGGTTTGAACTTTGAAAAATGTGAATGAGGAGGATGAGTAAATATGGGATATAAAGTGAAATTACATGGCTTAATTTTCGTTAGTGGCCAAGCTTCCTTTGTTTTTGTTTTCGGTCATTACGCAATTTAAAAAATTGGAAGGAATTTTTAAAAAAATTACTTGGCTAAACGACTCACGTTCCACCAAAGGCTAAATGACCACACAAAATTTTTGTCCACTACCAACAAATTGAAACGAATTACTTTCTAAATCAAGATGAAGTAAACCGTTAGCAAAACTCACATTTTATGCTGGACTTTGAACCTGCCTGTCATTTCCATTAGTTCCTGTCTACCGCCAAAATGCCTACGGAGTTAAGCAACATGTTTCTTTGTTTGTGGTATAATATGTTCTGTCACAAACTCTGAGGTCACAGATGGTCAAACATATAGCGAGGAAAAATGACACAACTATTCTACTTTTTATTCTTGTCTTGTGGTTTCCCCCTTCTAATAAAGGGCCAACTTGGGCAGCATGAAAAATTACTTTGGGTGAGGCTCGTAGCCAGGATTGCATCTGTTTACATTGTTCCAGCGTAATGGTAACAAAACAAGAGAATCTGAAATGGGCTTGTTGTGAAATGAGAGAGTGAAAATAGGTTACCCGATGGCCAACACCACAATCGAAAAACAAAAAACCTATGTGAAAGCAATAGAAATAAAATGAGGATTTGTCCATAAAAATTGCGTCGCTCGTTGTTCCGAATGAATACCAAAGCCAAAACCAACTGACTCTATAAAAGAGAAAGGAATGCGGCTGGTGGATGTGTAAACACAAATGGTGGTGAAAGCCAGTCTTACTACATATCTATCACCTTCGACAAAAAGGAAAACCCGTTAGCGAAACCCTTATGTAGTTAAACTTAACAATCCAATGCAACCACTTTCTTTATATAAGATTTTTTAGTATTGTTGACTGTTGGCTTTTAGAACACCTATGTATATAAGTATAACTGTGAAAAAACTACGGAATATTGTGCATGATAAATAAACTTTGCACCGCACTGCACTATGGCACTGCTTATTGCACTCGGCTATAAAAATATAGCAGAACCCCCTGCCATTTACACTGGTCTAATTGGATTTTGTCTGAAACTGTAAATTAGTTCCTCCCAAATGGGTGGATGAACCTAAAGACACCGAGGTTGTTGAAGGAAAGTCCTTCACGATTCCATGTCAAGCAAAAGGATTTCCAACACCAAAAATATCTTGGAAGCGTGCAATGAGTAAGTGCACATATCTTTCTTGTATCTATAAGTGAAAAATATAAGATTTTATTAGGGAAGAAAAACATTACACCGTACAACTTTGACAAGTTTCCTTGTTTTCATAGTATAATAAAATTTATTTAATATAACTGCATCCACCAATCTGTGGAAATAAGTTGTGATCGATGGCACCAATAATATTAAAAAACAATTTATTTCTAAGAATTTTTTTACCAACATTGGAAATTGCAGCACACACGAAAACTAATAAATATTTTATTACTAGAGGGTCACAACATCATAACCGTCCTTTACCCTTCATCGTTATCTTCTTTTGACATTTGAAACAAAAAATTTCATTTCATCTGCAACGATAAAAACAGTACTTCCCATTTACTTTGTTCATCCAAAATATCAATAATCAAAAGTATATTGAATGCAGGACAAGTCGTAAATAAGAAGGATATCTTAATTTGCACATCTTTTGCATGACCCTATGCTACGTGATTCACATATGTCAGCATAAAATTCCTTTGTTGCTTTCCATTACAATAAAAAAATCAAATTTGCTTGTAAGGTAGGCAACAAATGGATATGGGCCGTATGGGAAAATTTACATACAACACACTTATCCCATTGTTTGCTTAGAATCTGAGCCGATAAAATAGGAAAGGGATAGCTGTTGGGGGGTCTAGGAAGAAAATTATTATTATTATCCCATACAAGCAAACATTTGCCCAAGCACATTTATTTTATGCATGCATGCAATATCTTATTCCCTTGCATTTAAACTGACAGGGTACTGCTGTGAGTTGCATGCAATGCTCTGCGTAGAAATTTTAGGGAACAAAAAGGTAAAATGGTAAAAAAGATTAATGGCACTACTCCCCAGATTTTCCCATCGTGACTCGGAAAATAGAAGGAGAAACAGGTAGATAAAAAGGGAATATAATGGTAATCTTAATTCAAAACACTACATGTTTCTTGTAACACTGTGCCGCTATCCACCTTTATTTTAGACGGTCGATGGGTCACGTTAAATTTAAAGGAGTCTGGTTGCTGTTTATTTTCCCTTTTGAATGAACATTATGTACATCCTGTCACTTTCACTTTATGTGAACTACCGTTTCGTTCCTTTTCTTGGCTTTTAAGCAGAATAGTAAAAAAGGAAAGTAGAACAAATAAAAGTGGATCATACAACTGAAATTAAATTTGGGGTTACAAATTCCCTTCTTATTAATTCTTCCTTTTTGGGAGAAAGGTCACCTTTCTTTTGGGGAAACAAAAAATGCTTCAAAAATTGTGAAACTATGCGAATAAGAATTTAGAATGAATGTGGAAGCCAAGTATGACAAACGTATACATTTTAGCTAAAAAGAAACAAGCGGAACAGATGAGAAAACGTGTGCAAATCATACAAAGGGACAAGATAAAGAGATGATAATTGGATCTGGTGTATCATGTAATGTAACAGAGCTACAGCAAGTTCTACTCATAAATTATTCATTTCGTGAAATAGGATTACGTCTCAGATTTTTTGCCTTGTTTCATCCTCACGCAGTCTTGATGGAGAAATGAATTTGTGTTTTATACTGAATGTGAGTTATGAAAATCTAAATGAATGATAATGAAACACGATGCATGAGATGGGATGCAGAAAATGTCAACTTGATGGGAGTCAGAGCAAGGATAACTTCCTTTTTTTGTTCTATTCTATGTAGATCAACATGATGTTTCGGTTTGGATGTATTATATATGTGTATGTATGGTTGAATCTAAAAACTATTCAAATCTCATTTTCCGTTTCCGTCCTAAATTCATGAATTTTCTGGTTGCTTGCATTATTTTCATAAAACGCTGACTCAACATTGTTTGGTAGGCTGACATAGGAAATTGTCTCTTTGCTTGTTGTCACAGTTGGTTCTTTCATCTGTAAGTGCAGGAGAAAAATGAAAGAAATGCAATTATCTTTATAAATGCAAATATGAATACGAGTACATTGACTACTTGTCATATCCAGTAATAATTCATCCATAAAAACTCACGGCAGGCTGATTGTGAGTCTTACAATCGGTACTGCTTTGCAAAATTATTGTTTTACTCTAAATAATTAAAGTGGGTTATTTAGAACATTTTGATAGTTTATAGAATCAGAAGTTTTAATTTATTTCAGTGAAATATTTAGGTTGGATTCAACGCGAGTTTGACTTATAGTAATTTAGGATTGTAACTAAAACATATTAAAAATTCAGTTAACGTTTAACTGAATCAAGAATTTTTGTCCCGGTGGATTATTTTCTGGATTCGCGAAATGATATTCTTAATATTATGCAATGAGCTTATAATATCAATCTGTGATATTATGTTAGCTTAAGCATTAAGCAATGCGTTATACACGAAGTAATTATTATGATTTCCAGGTGACCGCCCTGAGAATTTTCGGGATATTCCTGAGATAACATCCTCATCGTCCTCATTATCAGTGAGGATGAGGTCAGGCGGATATCAGCAGCAACAGCAAATGACAGGGTCAGACTTAATGATGGGAGCCAGTGCCAATTCTGGAGGCGGTGGTGTTAGTAGTTCAGTTTCCACTTCAGTACTTGTCGATCCGTTCTCATTTTCGAATGGAACGCTTTCCATACATTCGACGAGGAAGAGTCATCACGGCTATTATCTTTGTGAAGCTTCCAACGGGATCGCATCCGGGCTTAGTAAAGTCATTCGCCTCGTTGTCAACGGTAAGTAAAAAATGTACAGAGGTTGAAATAGGAGTAAATAAAATGTACACGGAAGCTGAGAAAATAATAATCATCATGCTCATCCTATCCAATTGCAATTCCAGTCCCGTTTCCTGTCTCCCTCATATATAGTAATAGTGGCGTATGAAGTTTCGTGGTGAAAATATATTTTGTTTTTCTTCATCATCCAACTCAATTCGGTTGTGGTTACGAAAACGTATGCATTTACTTTTGGAGAATCCTAACCATGGACAAATACTTCCTAGTTTTGTTTTTTGCTCTCTCTTGCCATCATTACTCTCAACTCTCATTTCATTATTGTCGCAGTGTTTCGACTACCACATCATGTTGTTTTTGGATCTGTGGATGTGGATGGATGTCGTTTTTGTTTCATTACTTTTTCGCCTGTTTCGTACTCTCTCACTCTTTCTGACGTCTTGTCCAACTGAAATCTTCACCGTGATTGAGATGCAACGAGAATAACACGCCTTTCCATCCTAGTATATGGTATACAAACACCGTAGAAGCACGAAAAATTACAAAAACAAACAAAATGTATTCTACTCACATTTCCAATTTCATTTCTAAACAGTCGAAACTTCTAATTGCTTTTTTAATCATAATGTTACAAAAAGAGGGTGAGGAGAGGATAGATTCGATTTCATGGCTGTATAATGTTACTTGAGATGGATGTGGCCGAAAGAAATAAAAAATACTATACCTCCTTCCACAACATGAATATGTTGGACTTGAATGCCAACCATTCTTTTGTATTATTTAGTGTTTAAAATTAAGATTTTAAATGTTTAAAAAAATTAGATGACCTCCTGTCGAAGCAGTTTGAAAATATCGCACGAAATGCAGAATTTCTTTTAAAAAATTGTCAATCTGAAGGACGCAGAGAGTAGCAGAAAAACCTCGAAAAGTTTTGTCTAAAAAATTATTCGTACTAACCACCTGGCATATTTCCTCTTCGCCACTAAGCTGGTTTAGCTTTGCAGCTGCCTTAACTGGCTGAACTGCATCCATGAGTTAGCAGATAGATCAGATGGGATGGTGGCTTATCTAGTACCGTTATGATTATTACCTCCCATAACATTTGCATTCCCTGCATGTACCATTATCCAATCTAGCGAGAAAACCAAACCAGCCAAGTTTTCTCTTCCAAACTTAGGTAAAGAAAAGCAACTAACTAACAAAAAAGTTTTTTTTTGCGTTATATACTTTCACGTGCTGGCATGATAGCAGATCCAAGACTTCCAACCAGCTTCATGTAACGCTTAATGTATTCATCCAATGATATGGAAAAGACTGACAGACTTGAAGTAATGTCTCTGAACAGACTCGCATTATTATAGCCCCAATATAACAACTACCATATTGCTCCACTCTGGCATTTCTCAAATGGCTCAAAAAAGGGGGGAAAGGTGTTGCCGGTGAAATAATTCCATGTGTATACATTTCAGTTAGTGCTTTGAATTTGAAAGGATAATGCTGCCGGTTCTTAGGTTTATAATATTATATTTTGTGGGATCGTTGCCCTAAATCCTCACCTATCCCATGAAAATTTTCATGATAATACAATAATATTTACCTTTAGCTCTCCCATTTTCTCTGGCTTTTACTATCTAATGTGTAAATATTATCTGAGCTAAAACTCCTTCTGTTTTCGCATGTTTACACTTTTGCAGTGCCGGTCCGAATTAAGGAGCCACAACAAAACGTCAGCTCGCCTGTCGGAGGGAATGCTGTGCTCCAGTGTGAGATTAGTGGGGATCCACCTCTCTTGGCAGTTGGATGGAAAAAGGGGCTCGAGGAAATTAAGCCTGACTTGGCGGATTCCAGGTCAGTAATGAATTCTCATCTGATGCTCCACATTTTCCTCCACAAAAATAAAAGTGATTGTTTCTTGCATCAAAAGGAAAATGCTTATTACACCAGATAGGTATACACAAGTCCACTTCAAAGTGTATAGTACAAAAGGGAAAGTTTTAAAGGAGAAAATAAATGTTTCATTTTCTAATTTTCAAGCAATTCGAGAACCCCTAAATCCTGTAATAATCTATACATTAAAACCCAAATCACATATGCATGTCCATTACGATACGTGTTTTCAAAAGCTAACTAAATTGACTAAGAGACAAAAAGCAGGAACTCACCATACTAAATAATTTAGGGTTGGCTTGGCTGGAGGCTTCCTGATCATTGCTGTTAGTCTCATCTTAATAAGCCCTTTTATCTCTGACTTTTATGTACACTCCACAACTTTCTTTAGCCATAATTTATAGTCCTGATCTGTTTAGTATTGTCATTATAGTAGCAATGCATATTTACAAGGTTCCAGTGAGTCAGTTTCAGCTCACCTCCTCAAAGTTCATAAATACATCAAGGAGCAGAAGAAAGCAAATAAAACAAAAGGATCTCGTTCCCCAACTTTACGAGCTAAATAAGTAAAGAAGGAGAGAACAGAAGTGGAGAGATGAAAATGCATCATTATATGGACATTAGAACAAGTGGAAGAGGAGAATATATATCAGGGTTGATATTCCTCTTACATGTGGTGGCAAAACACGTCGCTTTAAATCCTCCAACCGAGCTCATTCCTCAAACCCAGAGCTAAATAATTAAACACTACAAAAAGGAAAGGGGGCTTGCTCCGTTTTGAGAAATTTATGGACCTGGACAAGCTCAACAATGTTACACCGACATCACCAAACACCAAAAAGCTATACCGTTTTATAAATAATAGGCTGGGAAAAGAATAAGAGGAGGAACAACCTCGTAAGTGCACTTTTGGAGAAAGTGCCAAGAAATTTGGAGGAGAGCGATATGTATGTAGTTACAAAAGCGGTTGTTTATATGCACAGCAATTTATAAAGGACGTGTCACAATTCTACAAAGCGAGTCGGCATGCATCTAACCCTTTCTTTTTAGTTGTTTCCTAATCGAGAAGTCTTGCTGAGTTTTCGTAGATTTCTCAGATTCTTATTATTAGGAGATTTCTTGATTCCTGTTGTTTTATTTTCTCTCATTCCTCCTGTTATGTGTACAATGTGTCTGTCTAAAAGGAAGGGTTAAAAGTATAGCGTAAACTTTTTCTTGAAATGTAGAGAAAATGAGCTACATTTGTTGAGCTGTTCATATTGTTTGCTCTTTTTGGGGATGAATAAAGGTATCGCGTCCGAGTGCTGAATAACAGTGGAACTAGTACCGTTTCAGAGCTGACAGTGACTAATGTGGGGCGTGACGACACAGCAAGGTATACTTGCTTTGCTTCTAACCGTCATGGAGAAAGTCAAGGGGCCATTCTGCTTTATGTGCAAGGTGGGTAAAGCTATGGAAAAGTATAGCGTATTTTATCTAGTGTGTGCTTCTTTCCGTTAGTTTAGTAGCGCATTGTTTTGAAAGATAAAAAGAAATCAATTAATGCAATTGTTTTTGCGAAATAAATAAAGAGCCACCAGATGTGCCCCGGAATTTGCATGTGATTGCAAAAGGAAGTCGGTTGATACGGCTTGGGTGGATTTTGACGCAAAATGGAAACAGTCCGTTGAAGCAGTTCATCGTTCAACACAAGCTGGGTAAGGAAATGCATAATAATATGAAATATGAAGGTATAGGTGTAGGAGAAAGGAAGAGTGGATTATATACATAATTGTTTGTGCAGGTGAACTTGCTGGTGAAACACAAGAATCTCGTGTATCCGGTAATGTCTTCTCGGAAACTATACGTAAGCTTCGTCCGGCGACATCATACGTCTTCACAGTCATTGCTGAGAATGAAGTGGGGAAAAGTGAGCCTAGTGAGGTAAGACCACATCCTTTTTCCGATAACTTGCATGTGTACTCTACTTCTGGACTTTACGTTCAGTTCAAGTCAACTAAAATCTTGTCAAAGCCGATTAATGTGCAAAAATTTTCCTCTTAGTTTGTTCTCCTTGGCCATAAAGATTAAGTTTTAATTCCGAACTTTCACTTTCTTCCAAATTAAACTTATTTGCTGTCTTCACTCACAATCAGAATAGGCTGAAACAATGAATGTAAATATCACCATTGGTTCTGAATCATTCAATTGTTGATCTTTGATCTTTTCTCATCCCATGTCGTATTTACACAAAAGTCTTTCATTTCTGAGCTTATAATTTTATTCCCTGAAGAAGAGTAGATTAAAGTGAGGGCTGAGGGGCTAATATTTGTTCCATTTTTTCTCTTTCTGTGCCGCCTTGTGCATTGGTTATTGGAGGGCTTGGAAATTAAAACGGACGGCGAGGCACCGGAAGGAAAGGCAAGAAATGTTCGAGTGGCTGCTGTCAGCTCAAGTGACATCCAAGTCACTTGGGAACATCCGGAAAAAGACACTTGGCATGGCCAACTTCTCGGCTACTACGTTGGCTACATGAGATACAGGTCAGACAAAACGAGCTCTAACGACAAGATGAAATACAAAACTCAAAGCTTATTTTCTTGAGAAGTATTAGTAGTAGAGCATGATGCTGCTGCTGCTGCTATTTTTTATTACGGTAGTATTGTCACAAGTTCATATCCCAATGCAATGATTGCGTGCTACTAAAGCGTACAAAGTTTTAAGTAAAATGTACACATAACATGCATCATCGTCACACATTGAGAGCTCATGTTGGAGTCGACGTAAAAAACGAAACAATACGGAAATTGGCAGTTGAGCATCTCTTCACAAGATTTCTCAAGGGATTACGGATTAAGTAAACATGGCAAAAATGGTCTCCTTTTTCTCTTCATGATACTTGTTCAAACAGTGGCACGAATCAGTAGCTATATATACCATAATATCTATGAGCACTCGTCTCTTCGACGTAGAGCAATACATAAAAATAAAGGAGAAGCTGAAGCTGAAGCGACGCTAACAGCAATCATGCATGGTTTATGGAGCACATTGCGGATGGTTGAACGGTTGTTTTTCAATTTTCAGGGAAGGAGAACAATACCAATTTAGTACGATCGAAAGAAAAGAGCCAATTCTTCAAGAGTTTCTCATCAGTGGTCTTGTACCTTTCACTTCATATGAGATCGTTTTACAAGCGTACAATGGGATTGGGACTGGGCCTATGTCGGATGCGATGGTTGCGACAACTCTTGAAGATGGTAGGTTATGTGGGCCATGCTTACTTTTATATATGTTTATATGAGGAGCCTGGGGAGACAAGAGGGAAGTAATTTTTCATCAATTTATCCTTTCTCTCACACGCTCAGTCCCAAATGGCGCCCCAGAAGGTATTCAGTGCTCACCATTGACATCGGATAATTTGCAATTGAGCTGGAATCCCGTGACTGGGGAGCATGCCAGGGGTCTCATTAAAGGGTATAGGGTCACCCTTGAGCAAGTTGATGCTGATTCATTAGGTCAGAAATGAAAGCTTTATGGAACCATGCAGTAGTATAATTTAAAATGGAAAGGGAACTGTTTCCCTAAACTTTTAACCAATTTTTTATAGATGGGAATGGAGACACCCAATTGATCAGAACGACGGGGACAACCAACCTGATTGTGAATGGTTTAGCAAAGTACACCAATTATAGTATTCAGGTGCAAGCTTTCACCGCTGTTGGCAATGGGCCACCCAGCTCTCCAACTTACTGCCAGACGGAGGAGGATGGTAAGAAGTTATATAAGGACTGCTATAATACCACCATATCTTTAATCCTATTCCATTCTTCTTCAAGCTAACTTATGCTTGCATCAAATTGTTTTCATTAAAAGAGAAAGTAATCCTTTGGAGGGTTAAAAGAATGATAATGGGATTGCATACTTAAACGTACATTTCAACTGATTTGATGCTGCTTACGGCGTAGTCAGCACACGACAATTTTATTATTGCCTATCCCATTTACAGCCATTTTCTTTAGCGTGTAATCATTCCGAAGGAATTCCATTAGTGGAGTCTTATGGGAAAATGCCAACAAGAAGCAGAGAAGCGGCTTTTGCTTCAGCTCATATGCATATAATTTGCGTTTTTCATGATGACGACGAGATTGGAGAATTTGAAGCGGAGCGTATGCCCAGATAATGAGTCTTGCACTTAAAATATATGGAGTGGAGAATGGAATGCTAGCTACTTACAATACATTACATGACATGGCTAGCGTTGGAAAAAGAAAGGCTTAATAAAGTTGCGTATAATGAACATGGGGATAAAACGGGTGAGATTACAGGAGAAATCTCAATTCTCTCATCGTCAAGTGAATTTGCTACATTCACATTTCGCTTCTCTGAAGGAAAATCCGTGCGTATATTAAACCTCACACGCTCTCTCTTCTCTCATTCTCAGTTCGTTCTGTTGTCTCGTTTTCTCCAGTGCCTAATAGCCCAGCAGCCATTAAGGCAGTTGTCAGCTCATCTTCATCCATAACTGTCAGTTGGCAACCTCCCCAGGAGCCAAATGGTCAGCTTACAAAGTACACCCTCTACATTTCCGTTATTCCAGATGCTTCCCAAACACGTCGAGATGGTGTGGGTTTGCGAAAACGAACGGTTCCACCAGAAACTAATAAATTTCAGGTACGTACGGACAGACAGACATACGACCAAGAATATAGTTATGTAAGTTGGAAAAATCACTTCGCAATTGGAGAAGAGAAGGATGGGGAAATTATGCAAAAAAATACTTTCACTTTGGGGAAACTAAGTTGCAAAATAAACGTGTGTTTTCCTTCCTCACACAGTTTGAAGGACTCAGACCGGATGAAAAGTATGAGTTTCGAGTTTCAGCCTCTACTCGCGTTGGTGAGGGGGCATATGCGATCACACAAAGGATTCAGACGAAATCAGGTACCTACCAAAATATATGTCATTGTTCCAACAAAATTTTGCGGCTTCGTAGTTCACCCGTATGCTATCAAATTATCGGCTTTGATGTGGAGGGGAGAATATGATGACATAAATGGGCTTGTATTTTACTCTAGTTGTCAGCTCTATCATTTCCTTTGGTGAGGACTTGAGGATTGTTTGGAAAACAGATGTTCGATTTGTCTGTGAGATTGTTGGTAATTCCATAATTCAATGGACAAAGTTCTCAGAAGTTGTTCGAGAGAGCGATAGGTAAGTATAAATCATACTTAGGTACTTTGTGGAGTGGTGCAGAAAACTGGAATCCCAAAACCTCACTCTTATCCTGTTACATACAGATCAATATATCAACAGTTTTTATTGCAAACGACAGTTGTTTTAACCTCTCTTGGAGTGAATGCTAGAGCTATACTATTTTAAACTAAAGATTCAGAAAGAGCGACTCTGTTGCATATGACATTCTCTTTCTTCCTCTCGTCTGACATTTTTAGAACCACCATCAATCGCGATGGATCCCTGGTAATTCGAGAAGCTCGACGAGCTGATATGGGAAACTATACTTGCACAATAAATGTCAACAACGGGCACACTGGTGTTGATTCCATCACCCATAAACTCACCGTACAAGGTAGGTATATTATTCCTCTTGACTCTTGTTCCATTTTTTTTGGCATGCCTTGCACATTACTCATCTTCTAACATTACCATTATATACCTACGTCTCACCACACTGCACCACCTTTCTGAGTGAAAGCAACAAGCCGAGTTACACAAAAAAATGTAGGAATAGTATGTATCTTTCATAACATGATTCTCTTTTGCAGTTCCGCCATTGGCACCGCTGATGACAGCAGCAGGAACTTCGTATAGTACCGTTAATCTCCAATGGAAGCTGTCAGACTCAGGTGGAGCTCCTGTCAAAGGTTACGTTCTCCACGTGAAGGCTTCCGATGAGTGGATTGAGCGAAGACTCAGTCGCCATCTCAGTGCTCACGAGCTCCAAGGCCTGGAATGTGGAACTTATTATCAAGTATGTAAATTGTGCTGTGTAGTGCTTGTAATTTGAATGCTTCTCTGGCGTACGTAACATAATCATTTAAAGTCATTTATCAAAGTCCAGCAGAGTGTGCTTGTTTGGAACCCTTTGTAGTTTCTATTTGCATGTTTATTGGAGCATCCTTCCATCATCATGTTATCATTTCCCTTTGTAGATGTACCTGACCGCCTCTAATCGAGCTGGAATGGGCCGTGCAAGTGAAATGGTCAATGTGAGCACTCTCGGCTCAATTCCCACGCTCAAACTTCACTCGCCCCAGTTTATGGCGCAGAGCAATCGGACGGTGACCAGGGTGTTATTAAAAGATGTCTGGTAGGTTCTAATAATAATGATAGTACAAACTGTTTGTACAATTTTCACACTTTTCTGAACTCCAACATTAAAAATACTTTTTGTTGCAGGTCTGGAAACGGGTGTAGAATTAAAGAATTTCGTGTATTCTACAAACCAGTTGATGACACCCGCTGGCAAGCATGCAAGTCTCTTTTCTGAAAACAAGCATAAATATTCCAATAACTGTTTCCTTTTATGTATGCTTCGTCTAGTCTACATACATTATTATATTGTATTATTTTGCTCAAGAAGTAATTAATGGCTGGTTGCCATAATTAATGAACAGGCGCAAATTACAGTTGTAAAAGTTATTGCTCCACTGCTTTTGGGTGGAGAGAGATGAAAATGATGATATGGGACTAAAATGAAATTATTTCTTTTGAAATGAATTTGTGTAAATGCTTGTACATCATATAATTTAATATGTTTCTCCAAAAATAAACAGTTGGAGGGGGCGAGCAGTTGGGTGGAGAACGTCATAGCGTTGATCTAACCGGCTTAAAATCGTCTTCCACTTTTCACATTCGCGTAATCGCGACAAACAGTGCGGGCACTGCTCAGACTGAAATTACAGTCAACACTCCGTCCGCCGCTTCTTCCAACGGTAAGCCTATAAAATGAGCCCAATATATTTACTTCATATTCCTCCACAAATCATTCCATTATTATTATTATGTACCTTTAGGTACATATTAAGAAGACTTTGTATCGCGTCGTCGTCGTCGTCGTCGTCGTCTGTCGTCTGTCTGTCAACACGATAACTTTCGAACCGTTTGACATTTTTAAATTCTGTCTTCACCAATCGATAGATAAGGTCAAAGCGGAGGATGAGTTCGAAGATGGGTTATCTGGGGTCACGGGAACAAGGTCAAATGATAAGCGCAACGAAATTGATAAGCGTCACATATAGCTTACGATACATCATTCGAAAGGTATTGCTTTACTGATGATGAATATGCGTCGCAAATTCAAATCAGAACTTCCGAACAGGGTCAAAGGTCACGATTAATGTTTCAAATGACCATTATAGCTTATGATATATCATTCGAAAGGTATTGCTGTGCTGATGATGAATATGCATTGCAAATTCAAATCAGAGGTTTTAAACGGGGTCAAAGGTCACGATAAGTATTTCAATTAACCAACTTAGCTTATGATATACCATTTGAAAGCTACTGTAGTACAGATTATAAATATGCACTACAAATTGAAATCGGAAATTTCTAACCGAGGTCAAAGGTCATGTCACTTTCAAATGACACACTTAGGGTGTGATATATCATTCGAAAGCTAGTCCATTGAGGATTTCACTTATGACACGTTTTTTTAAGCCGCAAATTACACCCGCTAAAGGTACATCGCTACATCTCGGATTGTCGGGTTTATTATTCCTCTGCAATCGTATCATATTCCAGTAAATTATGGTAAATAAACACAAACACTTGTGTAGCTTAAACACGATAAATTGTCAAGTGGAGTCTCAATTCGCCCCACATCTTCTACTTTTGCGTGTACACAAAAGATAATTGTTTAACGTGCTTCTCTTCTCCTTCTTTGAGTTTATGTAGCATGTCGTTAAATATCTCATATTCATATCCACCTTTGTACTTTGTTTTCCACTTTGGCACATTATTACAACTTTTGATTTATTTCGCTATATATAACAAATACACTTCCCTGAAGGATGGTAGTTGTGTACGCAGCACAGCAATTTAATACTCAAAGCCATCCTCTTCTTTTGTTCCTTGGTGAAATAAAAGATGACTTTTAATAGTACTTGTGCTCTTCACTATCATTCTCGTATATAGTCAGTTCATTCGCATCCGTGAGGTCGTAGACATGTAGATATTATTAGGGTAAGTTGCAATGATATTCTTCGGAGAAAGTTCACTTTCTACGCAATGCATACATATATTTCTGTCTCACCTTGTGACAATAAAAAGGAATTATGGAAGATATCACCACAATTTTGGTTTTTGGCAGAAGCACAACATTTAGGCAGAAATATTAGCCACATGGTGGATCCCTACAAGGAGCAATTTTGATCTATTGGTGCTCCGCAATGTTGCACAATTATAAGATACGTTTTTCAGAGCGAGTCTGGAGCTTATTCGATGATATGAAAACAAAAACAAGCAATTCTTTAACGAGACATGATTTGTGCTGAGGAGGACATACATTATATATTTTGAAGATTTAATAGCGTCATTCTTTGAAAAACATTTATGCGCTCTACCACCACCGGTGGTGCTCTATAGAAAAGACAGAAAAGGGGAGTATATTTCATTTTTATTACTTGTTCTAATATCATTGTCGTCTTATCATATTACAGGTCTTGGAGCGGAGACCTCGACGAATGTTATGAACCAGTTGAAGTCAACTCCTTTTTATATGGATGTAAAATTGATGGGTCCAATATTTTTATCCATTATTGCCCTCATTGTGGTCACCGTTAGTGCCTGCGTTTGCTACAGAAGAAGTGAGTAAATACAATAATCATAAAAAACAAGATCTAATGTACTTACCTCGCCTTCTGATTTTGATTACGAATGGTGCTTTTGGTTTGGTCTATTGTAATGGAGATTTATTTCATAAAGTGACATTTTTTTTATAAAAAAGCAATCTTTTTATTTTTGAAGAGTCCCCAGCGGACGGACAATCGAATGAGAACCTGTCAGTTGGGACCCCCTCATCTTCCCTCTACTTTAAGCAAAACCATCAGGCGCTGTTGCAGCAGCCACATTTGCGAAACTCACAGCAAATGTATATGACTGTCAAAAAGTCCACTCCGATGAAGGGAGTGGACGTGAGTGATTTGGACACGATTCCGCGTAAGGACTCATTTTTATGTTTCCATCCAATACTCCTCATCTCATTCATGAAGCCCGTCAAATTTCCATAAATTGGTTTTTTGTTGTGCAAAAGAAAAGATTTCTGATGAATATTTGATTTGTCATATATTGAGTCGTCATTTATATTTCATTGTACTACTACTATACTATATTACTACGTTCTCTCTCTCCAGAATACGCGGATGATATTTATCCTTACGCAACGTTCGAGGTAAATGAACCTCACCGAGACACCCGAGCTTGTAGTGGCGGAGTTGTTGGAGTGCCAACATTGGATCGAAAGAGAGCTTCAGGTCGGCCTAGCAGTGGGTGCCAGGTAAAGGGAAACCCATGACATAACGCAAATCCCCTTTGAATGGGAATAGATTGGTTGGGTGGTTCGGAACTGATATTTTCGTTCTAAGTAGGTAATCTCACATGCATATCAAAATGTTATTAATATTATGGTTTGGTGCAGGATAACATGAAGCCAACTCTTCCACCGCATCATCTCCAACAGCAGCAGAGTCGAGAGGAAAGCGACGAGTATGATAGTTACGGCTCAGACTCTGACTTCACAGACAAAGATTTGCCAAGTCGGCTACAACAGCAAGGAGGAAATAAAAGTCGTTATGTTTTAAGTAAGCTCACTTCTTACTCATCCCCCTCTTTCTTTTTACGTCTCCTCATCTTTTTTACGGATTCATAAAAAAAGTTTTGTTTTTATTCAGTCCGTTTGGCTTAAGTAACTTTTTCTATGAAAATGAGACGATCATAGAAATAAAAATGAGTTTGTCTTTGTTGCACAATTTTACTTAATTTTATATCGAGCTTCTTCCTCCATGCTTGCATACATACCCCTTTTTGCTCCAAGATTGAGTGAAAGTGTATATATTTTATGATGCTTCTTATTATTCCGTGAAAGGCGTTGCCGATTTAGGATAATTCTTTGTCTTGTATATTTGTATATGAGCAGACATGGGAAAAAACGCAGCTGTGGTACGACAGCAACAACAAAAATTTCAAGATTACGACTCACATGCCAGATGTGGAAATCGTTATGAATTTGGACCACCACAAAATAATCCAGCTCTTCTCAAGTACCATCATGACAATGGTAGCAATAGTAAACCAGGCGGGATAATCCGACCTTTATCTCAGAGTATGTGCGCCGTGCGCTTTATTGAAACACTTGACATAAAAGCAGATATATACATTTTATATACAAAACTGAACCGGAATGCAAACCTTCCTACATCACACCACATATTATATATAACACGTCCAAACTTCAATTCTTTCGTTTCTCTAACAAGATCAGATTGAAAATTACATTCATTTTTTTTGCTTTTTCCTCTGTCCCCCTTCATTCTTGAGGGTTGGAATAATGTAACCTTTTGCCAAGTCAAACTAAAACTGTATCCCATATTTGCTCCAATTCCATGCTGCTACTAAACCACATAAAACATTTGGACCCATTTTTAATATTGAAGAAGCGTATAGAGAGTGTATATTCTGAAGTAGTTTTGTTTTTTATTATCTTCTGGCTGTTTAATGCAGACCCAACAAATATATTTTCTTCTGGAAATGCGTACAGATGATGAGATGATCCACGGGATGATCACAAGTGAGCCTTATGCCTTTAACGATTCCTATCCCACTGCTTTGGTGCAAGATAAGCGCGGAAGCGGCAAAAAGAAAAGTGGGAAGAGAAAGTATGAACCGACGGAAAATTTCTTTTGTGTTATTTTTCAAGATTATAAAATTTTCACAAATTGTTTAACATTTCCCCCTAGATTTCATTCAGCTAACCTTCAACCTTACGTAAGCTCGTCGGAACTATCGGAACTATTACCTGCTAAATATACCTTAGATCCTCCAGAGGGATTCTCTGATACTTTGAAAAGTAAACCTGAAGACACAGCACCAGCTACTAAAACAGATCTAGGAATGAAAAGTCATAATAATGCCAAGCCTCAAAGAACTCAGATGAAGACCGCAAATGAATATGCAATTGCAGTATAGCAATAAATTAAACTTATCATAAAATATTAATTATTATTAAATGCTATATCACAAGTAATAACACAGTGATTTAAATAAGTGAATTTTATAAATATATACTCTTGTATACCAAGTATGAATGACAAAATATAAACAATTAAACTCATTTATTTCAAATATATTCATCTTATAGTATCAGTTCAAAACAATCATGGATTTGATTTATTTCTACGCTGAAATTTGCATCCCGTATTAATTAATGTCAGTCTCCTGTTGTTGAGTGGAAATGTACTTACCTATTGAGTATTGAAATCAAAATTTTGTTGTTATACAGTTATGTTAGGATAATAGAAGAAAAGTCACGTAATATATGAGCTTGGATTAGAAATGGAGAATCTTGACCAGATTCATTTTGCCAATCTAACGGTATTTATACTCGACAGATCCGGTTTAGCTTTCGGTGAGTGTAACAAGGCTTAAAATGTGGAGTTTTCTTGTTAACATTATTTGTATGAGAAGTAATGTGGTGCAAGCCTCACGTATAATATAGAAAGGGTTGAAAATAGCAAGTTTTTTTTGCAACAGTGGTGAAAGTGGATGATATACGACTGGACTCACTCAGCTTCTCTTGTTATCCTGATCCCGTTCTTACTTTCTTTTGCAAAAAAATACTACGTGTATAAAAATAGATAAAAGTAGTCTCAACTAAATTCTTTTGTGTGTCACCGTTGTCACCTAAAAAAGAGTTCAAGCGAAATATTTTATCAGGGTGAATGAAAACAGGTGAATCTGTTGAATGGGAGAGAGGAACTAATAATACAAAAAAAGTATTAGAAAGGGAATGATCTATTATCCTTCAACAGGGCGCACACATTTCTATTTCAATAAAGAAAACTGAGAAAAGTGTGTGTGTGAGAAAGAGAGGTTTAGGACGATGATCAAAAGAAGGTAATACATCACACTGTCGTTTGCTCAATCTTGTTCTTCAACATTAAATAACGCTTTTGTGATCAATTTTCTCTAAAAACCCCTAGTAAATCTGTCATTTTCTTATATGTATGCAGCTCAACCTTCATATATCGACAGCTAAAGTATTTTTTCTATAAATCCGTATTTAATAGAAAACTAGTTTAAGTACAAATCTGTTTTCAGAATTACATAGCGCTTTAGAATAAACTGGGGTTCTATTTGCTGATTGCCAAACAGGAGATTTGGTTTGACAACAATGCATGCTGTAAAGACGGGAAAGGATACTTACGTCTCCAAGAAAAATTCGAAGAAATTAAAACCTTTGGAAAAATCAGGCAAAGGAATAAAGTATGCCGACGATAAAATACTACCTGATCTGTGGAGTCACGCACCGAGTTCTAGTTTTTAAACAACATAACGAATGTTAAAAATTGAATTAAAACATTTAGTAAATAAAACTGAAACCCATTTTCATCGTAATAATGTTTCGATAGTTGAGCTTGAATTGCTTGCATTATTTAACAAATTATTTTAACATGATTGAGGTTGAAACAAAAACGGTGAAACTAAACGCCGGAATCGGTTTTATAAAAGTTATGTCGGACAAATTTCAGTGAAGGTGTTTGAGGACAGCGTTGAAACTGATTGAAGTCACCGCCTGAACTTACAAAATGGAAATATTATATTCCTGTACATACTTACTATCCCTACATTATCACCAGTTACCCCCTAACGTTTTTCGTCGACGTTCGATACGACATGTTTTTACTCCGGTTGATTGAATTCAAGAGTTTATGTCAATTTCCAAAATTTATCCCACTTAAAACTGTTATCCCAACCCTAAAGGGACGCAAAGTCTGAATTGAAAGATATTTTTGGGGCTACCTGGAACGTAGAAGAAAACTTTACATAGTATTCAGCAACAACATTGTTCATTATTCCTTGAACGTGTGTAAATGCAATTTTCTCTTTGGAAACTTTGTTTCAGAAGCGGAAATAAAATTTCCTTTACTTTTCCCATTGTAAGTGGACTATGCATATTATCATGTGTATTTATGTCATACAAACAACAAGACAGTTATGTAGGCAGTAAGTAGGTATGGAGCTCATTCTTTCCTTTAGCATAAAATATATTATCGCCAAATCAAAATTAAATGACACAACATAATATGCTGGTGAGTATGGAACTGCTGAAACAACAAAAATAGATCCTCTTTACTTGGGTTATACAACACGGACCACTTTAATACATTTATACGGTAGTAGTCTTGAAATGAGCCCTAATATAATAAATTGATGATCAATATATGGCGTACTCATATTTTATAGTCCCATTATAAACAGGATATTATACAAAATATATTTATCTATGCAGCTGACAAACCGTAAAAGTAAACTTTTCTCCCAGTTTTCCCCAGCTTCTGCAATGAACGAAAGCTCTATTCAGTTTGTTTGTTACAAAACCTCAGGTCTGGTCTCAAAGATTTAGCTCTGCAGCATGCAAAATACCTACCATCAGGCAGAACAATTAGCACTTTTGTTAGCAAATTTGTCACCTAAAATGAGTTGTTTCAACATGAGTGTTACTAAACGAGCAACGGACAATTTAAACCAACCAGACCAAGGAAAAAGGGAAGTTGTCTCAGCGGACGAAGCGTCTCATGAAAAGAGTGACAGTGAAAGTTCCCATCCGCATCTTCGAAGCAGTTTAAAAAAACACAGAAACAGTGTCGACTTGTCCCGAGAAGAAGATGACCTTGACACATTATCCGGAGGTGCACCATCAATCTCAGAAGCCCTTCGGAAACAACTAACGTCTTATCAGGAACAGTATTCCAGTCTTGTTGCCGAACCTCCAACTTCAAGGTCGGCATCCTCTTCCCTGCGCCTAAAAACCCATGATTGTAGCCGAAGTGCGTCAACTAGATCGCAAGGTAGTAGAAAACAGGTTCAGTTTGTGAGGGAGGAATATTGCGAAGTTTGTCGGAAGCAGTTGCGCGACCTCAAAACCATGTTTCGAGATGTTCGCTCCCGTAAAAAGAAATTTGAGATTTTGACCTCCGTCTCAAGCATCCTAATCAAAGATGAAGACCTCGCAAAAGAATTTGGCTGCTCGGAAATGATGGCTTATATGGCAGCTGCTCTTCGAGCCTCAAAGGGTTGCTTTTCTTCCCCTGCACCTCAATTCACACAACTTGTGCCAGAATCGGTGAGATCGTGCATAGCGGAATTTTTTCATCAACCAGAAAACAGTGGAAATTCAATGAATCGGGATGGAGTATTTGATTTTTACGACTCACGATTCTCTTCAAAATCTTCCTCTTCTTCTGGAAAGAAAGTTCAGAAGCTGCGAATGTACATATCCCTCTCTGAGTTATTTTACGAGTATTGTCTCATTTATCGTCATCACCTCTCATCCCTTAGCATTTCGAAATTTGCATACTTCCAACCCAACAACGTTGTGTGGACAAAATACTTTGTTGGGAACACCCAGGATATTTGTTTGGTTCATGAGAATCTCTCTTTGTTGTTGTCCGCTTGCTCTACTTATTATTCCGAGGGTCAAGGAGTAGTTTTAGCTACTGTCTGTTGCGCCGAAGGGAATCCCATTTGTTTGTTGGGCTACTGTGACAAGTGTCCCATTCCCGGAAGTATTGAAATGATGAGCTCCGACTTTAGTTGGAATGAAGAAATTGATTTCTACATTTGGCAAGAGGGGCTCCGAACCCGGGAGGGGTTTAGACATCCAACAACCCTCGCTTTAATGACTCAACCTATCCAGCAGTTCAAAACAAATTTGAAAATCCACATCCAAGTTTATCTCCGACATCACTACATCCTTTGTTCCCAAAAAGATTACCTGTTACAAATGAACGGCTTTCTCACCAGAAACAGGAGTACTGTCATGGTCAAGATGGATTTTATTGAGCACTTTACACCCATTCTAAAACACGGGGTGAGACGACACTCTGTAGAATACACGTCTTGGAATCCCCCAACAATGCAGCACAACTCACAAGGGATAGCTATTCACCCCTTTTGCATTCGCTTTTACGACGATGGCACATGCAAAGTGGAGGATAGGTATATTATAGTGATCAGTAATGATCTTCGTCAGAATGCGACAACTTCCTGGATATTCCGGGGAGAAATGATCAAGTGGCTCAACCACACTCTTCCACATGTCAAAAATATAATATATTTTACCGATGATAATCCAAAGCACTACAAAAATTCAGATAATATTCTCAACCTGCTTTTTCACGAGGAAGAGTACAAGCTCGGAGCCTGTCAAGAGCTCACGGTTGAAGGTCATGATAATCAAGAATGCTCCACAGTTTGCACCGTCATTAAAAGGGACTGTAGACTTGCAATTCTGCGCGGAATGGTTGTTATAAATTCTGCCGAGAATATGTTCAAGTATTGCAGACAAGAGTTGACGAGATATGACCTCCAATTTGCATTCGTGGACAGGTCACACTCGTGGTGTCGAAATATGGAGATGAAATTAGCCAAGCGGTATAAACTGAACAACGGGATTATCCCAGGAATTGCCCACTTTCACTCTTTCCAGCCGGAGAAAAGTGGCGGGGACAGTGATAAGCTACGCATGAAGAGAGTTTCCAATTCAGAGAATGCTGTCACGGTGAAAGTGGCAGTTAGTAATTGCAAAGGGAGTGGTATACTACGAAACAGTAATGATGATTTCTTTCCTCATTCAATTTTTTCCTGTGAGTATCCACTAGATGGGCGGAAGCTTATTCCGGGAAATATGGTGAGGATTAGTTTGGAAGGAACTGCATTCACCGCAAGAATTGAAAATGATGAGAATGCGATGAGCGGAGAGCTACAAGTTGCCCTTTTGTCAAGATCCGTTAAAACAGGGACCAAAACGGCAGAGGTGGATTTCGGGGGTTTGGGAAAATTGGCGTGGATATCGACTTTGGATCTGATCAAGATTTATGAGCCGTGCGAAGCTCCCGTTAAAAAAGCTTGGGCTAGTTGCGCATCTCCACATTCCCAGTCTTCATCGTCTGTTGATAGTAAAGGTAAAAGTTCTGGATCAGGCTCGGTCTCTGGGAAATCTTCAACAAGGAGCTCTTTTGCCTCTTCCCTCAGTCACTCCATAAAGTACAATTTTCATTCGAAAAGTGAGAAAATTAAGAAAAGGGATAACACCTTGACTCACTTTGCAGGTACAAAATCCATAATATTTCAAATTAGATGTTTTTTCACTATTTAAATGACTTTATTCATTAATTTTTGGCACGGTTCCTTCCATTTTTCAATTTTCATCAAGTTGCATTTTTGATTGTTATTACTAATATTAGACACACATAAATCAGGGTTCTTCACATAAACATTAAGTACAAAGTATAAGTTTTTAAATAAGCTCAAACTTGGGATATATAGTTTTATCGTTCTTCACAAAAATTAAACAACTGTTAAAATCTCAACAGGGGTAACAAACAACATTTTATATAGAAAGAATACATGGTAGTAAGTACAGTTAAGTTATAAATGCACAGGGTTTGACTTTGAAAATGACAGAAGTTTTCTACGCTTCTTCATCATCCATTTGTAGGTGCAAATATGGATATCTGGGGGGTTCTTGAGCATTTCTCCTATGGCGAATACAAACCATCACAGGTACTGCCAACACTAGCATCATTGTTAGAATTCCGCCGATAAGTAGGCCTGTGAAAAATTTCATAGCGTGATAATTTATAAAAACTCTTGAAATGTATTTAAAAACCAAAACGGCTGTAGACATTACCGATATAGGAACCACCCAAATATTGAACAAATCCAGCTTTCCGACATTCTGCATTCCAGTCATCAGGTATGATTGGTTTGGTAAGTTTGACAAAATCATCAAATAGACACAGCTGGGGGCATCCAGGCAGTGTTAGGATGAACGGATCTTGAGTTGTGTTTTTATAGCCAATCTATTTACATTGAAGATTTCGATTTAAACATTTATGCTGGCAACGGTCAGAATGCGGATTGAAATGTAAGCATTCATTTTCATACCCTGACAAAATATTGATTGGATGTGGTATTCTTCAGTAGCTCCACCAACACCAAAGATGCATAAGGAGGAGGAATCATGTCGTAGAGATCCAGTGAGTTTAAAAGTGTTGCTACTGTTGTGTCGTGAGCAGAGTACATGAATAGTTTTCGTCTTTTATCCAACTTTCCACTGATTCTTTCACTCATGTGCTCTATTAATTCTTTGATGAGGGGTCCTCCTTTCAGTCTTTTCATTTCTGTGGTGAATGTAATCATTTTGAAACTAAATGCGGTCAAATTTTGCATCTGCACGGATGTCAGGATTTTGCTCGCCCAGTCTGGGACTTTCCTGTGGTAGAGGTTCTATAAAACAAGAACAATTAGATATTTTGGCGTTCGGGTGGTTACAAAGAGCTTTTTAAGGGGTGTTTGTGGTTACCTCTATATACAAAACGTCATACAAGTAGTCTACTTGTTGTGGGTCATGTATAGATCGTCCGGAATGGTTTGTTAAGTACTCGTACAAGTCTTTATTCTCTTCATTCACTTGATGCATAATGTCCGAAGCACGGAACTGACTGCGCAGTTCATCGTAGCGAGGACAAGATTCATTCAATCTCAGTTTCTGTAAAGAGAAAGTAATTTAGCACGTTGAAATCACATCGTCTTCCTCCTGTATGAATTCCTTTCAGATAATTATTTCCTTACATTATCTAACTGACTAGCCAGCGAATGAATAGGAATCGGCTGCCACGTCAGATTCTGATTCCACGTACTAAAGTTATCCACGGGTGGATACAGGCCTGCTAAATTTGTTGAAGCGCTCATCAGCGCTCTATCCACATCTGAACTTTGGACAGCAATTTCATATGGATTGTAATCTCTTGATATGAATCCATCATAACGTTTTCTCAGATACTGTCCAAGTCGATAGTGCTGCATTTTTCCACGCTAAACCAAAGAATATTACGTTTCATTAGCAAATCATACTTACTATTTGTGAAAAGGTTTTAAATGAGCTTGACTTTTGACTTACGCTTGTGAGCTGCCCAAATCCTTCGGGCCAGAATGATTCATTTTTGTAAGGATCATTCGGGTAAGGGTCTATAGGATTTCTATCACCATGTCGGAACAACTAAACAATTAAAAATATTATTATTTTATGATTTATTGTTCACCAAGAGAGAGAGTAGTTAGTTTAGAAACTCACCAACTGCACCAATTCCAGTGATAAATCCGAGTCAATGGAATCACTACTTATTGCGTCATTCTCACTGCAAAATATTAAGCAGAGGAATGTTATCCAGTGAAACAGCCATTGTAAGTGACGCATTTTCCCCACGCTGCTGGACGTTTCACAGTTTTGATGTTGTCACTAATGACTTTTCTGATATTTGGACAGTTTCTGCAATCTCAATCAATTCCAAATGCTTATGGTAGGAAGGTGTCAACTGCTTTGTACACTGTTAATATTCATAACGACTAGTTGTGTCCGCAGGGGTGACTGGTTGATAATAATATTGCGTTGCTATTTCATAATGAAACGGATGTCACATTGCGATAAGTATAATTCTCATCTCACATTTAATGTACATCTGTAGCCAGTTCACTACTGTCTATGCAAACCATTTACGAAAACAGTTGCATTCTTATTTGGAGCACCATGAAATCGAAAGTTTTTTTTATTCTGGACAATTCTAGTGAAAGTTTTTAAAAACTTGCCAAGATTTTAATTACGTATGCTGCACTGCTGTTTCCAAATCAAAGCGCAAAATCAAATGCGCAAATATGCATATGTTAAGTTTCTTCATAGAAAGGAATAACTTTCATGATCCAAAGAAAAATGAGATTAGTGCAGTTGCAAGCACTTTTGCTCACTCATGTGCTGGTTAGATGATCAAGTGAGAAATGTGAAAGCTGTTGACTCAGATGACTTTAGCTACACATGATCGGACTGAACTGAGAGTGTACGTTTCTGATAAGAATATGCTAGGTTAGGAATATACTTTGTGTGCATATTGCACATTGACGTTAGGCACATAACATGTAAAATGTACGGACAAAAGAACTCAATCGAATTGAGTATATAGTATATCTTATAAGCTGAAATGCTGAAAGTCAAGGCTGACAAAAAGACCAGAGATGGGCATTGTGAACTTTAGCGCACTGTTGATGTTGAGTTGCCCCCTAAAGACTTTGCTATTATCACGTTCTTCTTGGTATGTATGAAACTGGAAGAGAAACGTTCTGAATTGACAAAAATTCATTCGTTTATGCAAATTGGGAAACAGCCTTAGGAAAGGAAGTTAGAAACCAGAAGCAAAGGCAAAGATAAAATGTGAGATTGTATAACTAATTATATTGACTTATGGATATCGTAAGTATCAAGTCGAGTAATGTTTTCGTTTCAAACCAATCGGCGATACCACGCAATAGGTGCTTGCATGAATGTATTAAAAATGCATTTCAATTTTCACTTCAAAATACAAATACATTACGACATTAATTCTGAAGTAGTCTTCGGTCCAGAAAAACAAAAGTAGAAAGATTGGCATATTATTCATATGGAAAAAATGTAAATAAATGAAAGCAAGAGAAGTGCGTTGTGGAATGTGACATGATACGAATTTGCATGCGCGTCAAGTCTAATTTTCGGAACGGTTACATATTAGCAATGGGCAGGGCATTATAAAACGACTAAAAGATGGACTCTGTTTGTACAATTCCAGTGCACCTTTAAATGAATAAAACTGCATAATTTTAGTATCTCTATCTTCGAGTTGCTAGATTAAACCTACAAATAAATCATGGATTATTCATTTTTTCATGTCCTTCTACAACTTCTTCGCCACGTAAACAAACTGAAAAACAAGCTTGATTACTTACACACTCTTGCAATCAACCAAACGCTTGAATTCCAGTCTATCTAAACCACTGGCAGAACAACTTTTGTCCAGCAACAACATTTTGTTTTTAGCAGTGGCAGCAGAAAACTGCTTCTTGAAGGGCATCGCAGCGATAAAATACTTGGGGTTTCATATTCTCCAGTCGAGAAAAACATGCATGGCTATATCCTACATAATATTTTACTTGAACAGAATAATCGTCAACATCTTCCAGTGTACACTGGCTACTACTCAGAGGGTAGTAGGTTTAGGTCGTCCCAATAATGTAAGCGCAGCACTGGCTACTGGGCTCGCTCTTCTTTCTTCTCAAGCTACGGATCATACTGCTAATACATATCCCATCTGCCACACGCAACGAAAAAGGTGGTTTTTGTTGGAGATGCATAAAATGTATGGTATAGGTAATTACCTAGGTAGTTGAAACTAATACAAAGTACTGCTTGCTTCCTTTCCATACATTTTCCAGGAGAAGCATCGCCTCGGTCGGTGCACACGAGAACATCAATAACAAACACTGCTTCTTGCAACAGACGAGCGAGGAGAGGAGAAGAAAAAAAATGCTCATGCAATGGGAGCTAGAGCGAGGTGGTAAAAGAATAGATGGGATAATGTTAGAATGTATACAAGAGAGTTGTGGATAATATGGAGCATGCATCAGTGGTACTGCTTGAAGCTTACGCTTTTGTACTGAAATGATAATATGGATGGTGGTTGGTTTGATGCTAAGGAAAACCACTGCTAGTATACCACTGCTCTCCCACTCCACGAAACAACAAGTTTTTGAGAGACTGTACAACACGTAAAAAAACAGTCAGTACGTTCGTGTTCAGTACGCATCAGTTTAGCAGTCAAGGAGTCGCCATTTTCCAAAATACGCTTTTCAATGCACACTTGCTATCCCAGCTACTCGTTGAGTAGTGATCCGCTGGACAATATTATTAACAGTGTGCACTTGGGTGGTCTGGAGTCTCTCCCTTTTAAAGTTGTTGGGGCTCGTTGAAGGAAAACTGTCGTGTCATTATTGCTGTTGGTGCATTTCATTGGTAGGTGCATTTAAAAAAATTCATCAGTGGACGATTCCAACATTTCAGTTTTTTTAACTTGACTAAGACGAGCAGTTCTTAATTATTGTATAAAAGTGTCAGTCATCGTTGTAGTGTGTATTTCGAATTCTAAACCAATTGCCGGAATATATCGTAGTTAAATTATTTCGAAATGTAACATTTTCAAAGAAGGAGAATTGTTGTTGGTTTGATTTTTAGCTTTATTATAACCGGCTTACAACATAGCACATTTCATACAAGCGTGTAATGTGGCATGCGTGCATGCACGCATATTTGCATGGGAAAATTGTGACGAAATTGGAAGCGTGATTACAATTTTGGTTTTTCCTTGTTTTTCAGCTAGCAGCAGTTGTGGACGCCGGAGTTCAGATTCTCGGTTAAAGTCTTTACTTCGATTACGAGATAAGAGCGTGTAGGAGAGAGGAGGTCAACCGTCAAACAAAACAAACTACTGTTCGTGTTCCCTGTAGTAGTAGTAGTAGTAGTAGCAAATCACATGAAATTGCTTCGGTCATTTCCTTGTTTTTACAATAATCAATTAGTGTTCCTCTATAGATAGTTGTTAAATAGAAGAGTTGAAGTTGAGCAAGAAAAATTTAGCGTAAAAATGTTAAGTGCAAAAGCCAAGTTGGCCGGTAGGCCACTACCGCAATCACAGCCCCAACAGCAAACATCCAGACGTTCAACTACTGAAACAATAACCTCCGAAGAAGAAGAAGCATCCAGTGCTGGGAACGGTGTTGAAGATGAGAATCAAGTTATTGGGGAGCACTGTCTTGTCTGCAATGACCGCTGCTTCATTCGCCCCTTTGCAGAGAAACTCACAGAGGCTGAAAGTAGACTAAGTTATGAGCTCCGAGAAATGTTTTATGAAATCTATGAAATTCCGTTGGATCCAGAGTTTGTTCAGTCGAAATCCTCCCAGTCCGAGTTTCCCCTCTGTTATTTGTGTGCATTCCGTTTGGGACAGTTGAGGGGACTCTATGATAAGCTGAAGGAGTTGAACAGAGATTTTGTCAAGTTTCGGGAAACGGTGGCATTTTCTATTGTGGATATTGTGGCTGGATCTGTACCCAGAAGACCTTTGCTGGATTTTACAAAGCTGAACAATGAAACAGTTTCTCTCTTTGCCAGTCGAAATGAGAGGGTCACAATTCAAAACATGATTTATAACGGTAAACGGATGTAATTATACGTTTTTAGCGCTTATCAAAATCTTCTGTATAAAATCATACGTCATATCATAAAATCATGATCATTTATAATTGTATTTAGATTGGCACGACAAAATCCCAACCCTTCCAGAGTATGAAAGTGAAACAGTTCCAAATATAACTCCATTTGTGGATGCACCCCCTATCCTGCCTCCCACTGCCAAATGTAAAATGCCAGGGAAAACGCCGAGCCTGTTGCCTACAAAATCAGCGAAATCCAGTACCGGTAAACCTCTCGTAAGCAAATCCATGGAAAGCAATGGGAGTGGAAGTGGGAAAACAACCGTTATCTCTATCACCACAACAGAAGATGATGAAGCTCCTGCCCAAGCCAGTAAACGTATAAAGCTAGATCCAGCAAACAATCTTCAAGAAGAGGAACCTGAAGAAGGAAATCCAAATGATATTGATGTAGAATATGAATATTATGGAGAGGAGGAGGATGATGAACAGAAACTGTACCAGGAGGAAGAAGAGGGATTGGAGGAGGAGAATGTTGAACTCAACGGTTCGCCAGAAGATCAGATGCAGCTTGAGGAAGATGGAGAAGAAGAAATGCATCATCAGTTTACCGGTGGACATTTTCTAGATGCTAATGGTGGTCAGTGGGGTGAAGGTTCTGGTGGTGAAGAGTATGACGAATATGAACAGTTATACGAAGATGCCGGATATAATGATGGGGAAGAAGGCATGAAGAGGTAAAACAACAAAATCTATTTGTATTAGTCTGTGGAATTACTATGTTTAAAGGCTCGTTACTTACTTTGCTTCTAATTTATTTTACAGGCGAGACTCTGCCGCAGAATCATTAGGAGAGATGAATAGTAATAGCATTGAATATCAGCAGAATGAGGACGGCCTATTCGTTTGCATGTTTTGTTCAAAAACCTTTATTCACAAATATCCTTACAGAGACCACTTGAAAACTCATACAGGTGAATATAATAATAACAATTTTAATCCGACTTTATATTGAACAAAAGTTTGAAATATCGAAATTTGATTTTGTAGGGGAAGGTCCACGATGCCCTATTTGCAACAAAATTTTTCCCAAGAATCATAATTTGATGCTTCACATGAGAACTCACACAGGTATGCCTACTAGATGCATTTTTATATTGACTTGATATATTTATAGCATTTAAACATTTTCTTCTTGGTTTGGTCGTTTTAAACCTTTTTAACCGTTTTTTAACGTTTTAAACCGTAGGAGAGAAACCTTACAAATGTGAAGTGTGCCGCAAGGGATTTGCAGGTATTTTAATTGGGTTAAACGTGATTTGATTATCAAAAAAAAGTTCAAATTTTAAATTCACGTTTTTGTATTATTTTCAGATAAATCAAATTTAAAAGTCCACATGAGGGTTCACACAGGTAAAATTACATAAATATAGCCGAATATGATAATGTCCACTGAATTGTTTCTTATAAAATGACTTTTTTTCTTAAAAACTTGAAGGAGAGCGCCCATACAAGTGCGAGTATTGTGATTTGGCGTTTGTAAACAGCTCAAGACTGGTGGTACACAGACGGATGCACACAGGTAAAGTTTCTAGCCCTTAAATTTAACAATTTAAACAAAAAAAGGAATTCTACTAATGTTATAATGTAAACCTAATTATATTATTTTAATTAACTTTCAGGCGAGAAGCCTTTCACTTGTGATGTGTGTAACAAGTGTTTCAGTACAAGTAATCAACTGGCATCACATCGTAAAACTCATATCCAGTACGATGAAACAAGACCATTTGGGTGTATGCACTGCGGAAAAAGCTTCTCTGCTGAAGAAAACCTTCAAACACACGTTATTAACTACCATCCAGACACATTAATAGATTGATCCGATGATGAAGAAATCCTGCAGACATAATAATAATCCTTCGTATACTCTTATATTTTCTAGCCGCTATGAAAGGAAAGGCTTATGAACTGCGTGTGTTTAATGTGTTGTATAGGCTTTACTATTGTGAAACCACTACTATAAAATATCAAATTAAAAGGTGAACAAGTAATCTTTTTAAAAATGTACGAAAGTGTTAGTAAAGACAGCTTATCAACATAGTTCAACTGTGTATAGTAGTTGGTTTAGCAAAAACTAGAATTTCATGTTCGATTCCATCTCAAAACTTATATTGACAATGAATTTCGTGTAGTAGAGACATAATATGTCTATATATTATATAGCCTAGGCCGAATTTAACTGGAGATGTTAGGAACTCTTTCAATTATATATATATATTTCATTTTAACGGGTCTCTTCGTAGATTGCACCTTGTTAGAACTGTTATGTAACATAGTAGATAATATTTTTTAGAATAGCTGAGTGTGGAGACCCGCTTAATATTAATCTCCTATCGATGGAAATGTATTTTTATGAATCTTATTTTACGTATGATATTCTTCTATATACCTTGTTTTCTTGTTTGTTATATTCTGTTGATGATGCTGTTTTGAAGATAAGCTATGACTTCATTCATGTTAATAAACGTGAAAAAATATATATATAAAGTAAGAGTAGATAAAATGTAGAAACCACATGATGATCTTAAAGGTGATGATGATAGTTATGATAAAGAAAAGTAAATCGCTCATACTTTAGGATGAGAAACGTCATATAAAAGCGTTTCCTTGTCGGTCTCTGAATCATATCGCGAGTTCTTGCTGCTACGGTTCAATGAAACCTGCTGCATCAAAAGATAAGTTCTATGTATGTTAGAAGTAATAAGTACAATTTTGCTTTTATTGAAATAAAGATAACGGAGCATTCCATTTCATGAATTATGATTTTTGTCTACGCAAAACATTTTGATTTCTCATATAAGATGAAATGTTTGCACTCGTTAGTTTTGCCGGTGTAGTCACAAACACTCTGCATCATTTCATTAAAACTACATCTCTTTTTTTGTACGTAATCTGCTTTTGCCTCGTGCATAATATTATGATTGGATCAACCAACTTTGCAAAACAAGGTAAATGTCATATTTCCTCATGATGTGCTAATACGGAAGTGTCTTCTTTATGATATTCGCACGAAATGTAAAGTCAATCTTGACTCCACAATGCTTGTATAAATATTGGTTGGTGCAGAACAAATCGTTCACAAAAGGCTCTGGTACTTCTGGTAGTCCGATGACTTACAAAAATGTAGGTTTTACCTTATGACCGATAAAACATTGAATATACACAATATAAAACGTATTTTTGATAAACACAAAGGTACAGCGGTGGTAGGTCATCATGATCAGTTTTTTGTTACAATATTGAGCATCTCATTCATATAGTATGCTTTTTGCATTCCCAAGAAACAGTACGCTTGCCATACACTCCAGATTTCAACGCATTTGTGTTAACAGGTTGAACAAAGTAGTCGAATCTTCCAGTCTGCTTAGTTTTGACTAATAGTCAATTAAATCGAGGATAACTTTGCTAAAATTCAAAATGCATGCAAAAATTTTGTGCACCCAGTTTGCTACCATACTGCTTGTGGGTCTTTACAACGTAAAGTGTACTGGAATTAGAGTGAAAGCTGTACCTGCAATCTACACTGCTGAGGTCTGTACAATTTTTGGTTCTATCAAATATATGCTCATTAAATTCATTAACCCTAGCTTCAACATTAATTTCGTTTGAGTAGATCCCAAACGTTTCAGCCTATGAAGCAACAATACCCATATTTTTTCACGTGGAGCTACCGAAGCTGCCCGACAAATTTCCACTGCAAACCAATGATTGTTCGATTCGGACCAACCAAACTCCTTCAAACTACTGTTATTTGGAGGAACAGTTCATAGCCGCATCAAACCACATTGTGAGAGATTTACAAATCCTGAAAATGCATTTAAATGAGGAATCTATCCTCAGAAAAAAGCGACAGGCTACACCAGTAATCGCAGCCACCTCGCTACTAGCAGGATTTCTTCTTCGCCCAGTAATTAGCAAATTCACTGGAGGTTTATTTGGAAGTGATGGGGACTGGACAAGCCATTTCAATTCGGTATGAAAAATGTAAAATACATACTTGCGAATTCATGAGAACTTTTAAAGCTAAGAATATTTATGACGTGTTCGTGTTTGTCAGATTCGAGATTCGCTGATTCAAGAGCACAAAATTCTCATGGACTTTGAAGGATCGACACATGCATACACACAAGAAATGGAATCAATCTTAACAAACATTTCAGAAGTGTTAACAGAAACAAAACGGGATCTCATTTGGTCGCTTCGCTTACTCTCCACAAAATTGCATTCAGATATTATTCAAGAAGCTATTCAGTCCTGCAAAACAGGGCACATTCCTGGAAACTTGATTCAATACGAATTTTTGAAAAACAAACTATCCAGCCTTGAGAAAACTCTTTCTACCAGGTATAATTACACCCTTGCGATTGAATCGGATGATTTCAGCAAATACTACAAACTTCCTATAGCCGATTGCCTAATCACACCTTTCAAAGCGCATATCACTATAAACATCCCGTTAAAACGCACGCAGACAAAGTGGAAGCTGTATGAGATTGTGCATACAAAATTTGCATTTTACAACCAGGTTTGTGAGCTGTATCCACAAGAAGCTGCTTATCTTGCTGTTTCCGAATCCAAAAATGGGAATAGGAGCATTTTGATTTCCAATCATATGCTGAAACATTGCTCAATTTTTGAGCATCAAATTTGTATGATTCCCCAATTTGCTAAGGATTCCGTTCAATCCCTCCGCTGCACGGCTGGAATGCATCAAAATCTCGACCCGATGGAATTGATAAAGTCCTGCTCTTTTAGGTGCTACACCAATGATGAAGTCATCATTACTCAAATCAACCCAAGGAAAATCGTTATTACCAATGCCGTGAAATTAACGTATCAATGCGGGAATAAGCCAAAGAAAGTCTTCACATTTGAGAAACTGGGTGCGCTTGAGGTGAACTTGGATTGTGATTGTGAAATCATCATAAATGACCATGAAAAGTTGCCTAAACCATTTCCATGCTTTGGGAGGAATGACTCATCTGAACAACTTTTTACTTTCACCGTACCTATTCTTTGGACTCACAACTTCTCCAATCTGGAGTTCCCAATTGATCACATGAATGTGAGCCAACATGTCAATCATAATTGGCCGTGGCTTCTCCCTGTACTTAATTTTACAAACGAGAAAGCTTCCAATTTTACAATCCCAGAGAAAGCTGTGTACTCTTCGTTTTTAACTCTAGAACTTTGGTTGGGGCTACTCACATTGGCTTTGCTTTTACACATCATACTGACATTCTACTGCTTCTTCAAAGTACTGTTGCTTCGCTATGGCGGACATGACATGCCCTTTTCTCATAGCAAAAATGACGATTCCCATCGTCAACACCATCATCATAGTCATAGACGTCGTAGTAATTACGAAATCGCCGCAGAAAATGAGACTTCAAAAGAAGAGAAAGCAGAATTTCGCAAAAGCTTTTCGAATCGATTGATTTAATTTACTATTTATTTAGTTTACGACGAACTTTGAAATTGACACGCCATGGAACTATTTTAAGTAATGTGTAGCAAAATTAAATATTATGTAATAAAGTAATATTAAGATAATATAAAACTGTTCCATACATTACTATCCAATGACACAGAAGTAAACGATCTCGTCGTGTAAATTTATTATACTCTTAACCTAACAGTTGAATAGTATTCCAAATTATATTCGCCATCATTAGGAAATAGACGCTTCGTATATGTATAGGGTCTGGTGTCCCAATGCCAGCAGATATGGGTAGCCATGAATCCATGCGATGTCATTCACGTACTACAAAACGAAATATATTATTACATGTTCGATTATATAAAATAAACAATAAATATTAGTGACTTTACAAAAATCTTTCAAACGTACAGCATTTCGGTGTTTCCAGATATGAGTTTTAAAATGATCCCTCCACAACTGAATTGTTCCAGTCAATCTACTCAACGTAGCAAATACCTTATCATCCAGCGGGTTGATTCTGATGGCATTAATTATCATTTCTGGAACCTCGTAACATTTGTTCATACTGAAATATAAAATCGCAAGTTAAAATTGATGAATGATCAAACAACAACAACTTTAAGAAATTGCAAAAAATCCTTCATTAGACGAGTCCCACTTACCTAGTCAAAACCTTACTACTATCAATGACAGTAAACGACTCAGCAAAACCAGCAGCAAATATATTGGAATTAGACAGTGACCAGTCGGCAGAGAAGACAGTTGTCTGAACAAGATTAATAGATCGGAAGCAACATTGGCGAAAAATGTTGAAGAACCTAGCCCAGCCCTTACAGTCAATTATCTGAAAACAAAAAGGTATTTAGTACCCGTATTGTATATATTTAAAAAAAAGTATAATTATGTAGCATTTACCATCAACTGGTACGGTTCACTCCGATGAAATGAAATATGAATACCTGGATGATTCAAATTAAAAGTTCGATTACAATTCACCATTCACCCAGATCTAACAATAATCAATTAAAATCTCTGCATGAAAAATCAACGCCTACCTTGGTGGGGAATGTGAAAAACTGCCATTTTCATCTGAGAACTAATATCCCAAACAATAACGGTTCCCAGCTCCTGAATGCACGCCAAGTGACCCTTTTCAGCATCAATGGCAAGATGAGTCACTGGGTAATCATGAGGTATTTGAACAATCTGAAAATTGAACTTGCGATTTTAGAATAACTTCTGGCTCAAATCATAAGTTGGTTGCAAAAGACGTACATAGGAACCGGCGACAGCGAAAGGCAAACTTTCGGATTGTTCTTCCAAACTCAAGGCAGTAGGCACTTCATTAGAATTTCCCTGGTCGTACACATAAACAACCTTGCCACCTCGTGTTGACAGTGCGTACGTTAAATTAAACGGGATAAGCGTGATGGAGCAATTCTGGCTAATTGTGAATCCTTCCAGATCGTGCGGCTGAAGGGAGAGCTCATGGAACTTCATAAATTCGAATCTTTCAGCCCGATTACTGGGATCTACATCATCCTGCAAAAACAAAAAGTTCTCCATTCACAAACTTGCATTTAAAAGAAGCTGCAACAGTTTTAGAATCTAAACATGAAGTACGAACCTTAATTTTCATTATAAACAATGATATTTTGTTGGTGCAAGTGAGCACAACAATGGTCTCTCTCGTCACGTTATTTTCAACAGTGTACAGCCTCCTTGGATCCCCATCCAACTTGATTTTATGAACCGGCAAGTAGTTATTGAGGTCCTTGAGGAGACCTCTTGGCATCCCACCTGTTGTTGTTGGAGTTGACGAGTCCACCATCGACATTGATGACATTTGGAACGGGGAAGGAGATGACATATCCGCCGAACTGTAGAAACCCCCACCCCCTGGCATCATTGAAGGAGCATGACCCAACCTTCCACGAACCATTTGCGACATGTTTGGATCTTGGTGTTGATAATATGAAGACGGGCCAGACGGGGACTGCATTTGAATGTCCTTTGACGGCATTTCAATGCCGACTTGAGAGTGACTATTAAAAAATTCGGTAAACAAAACGAAAGTTTGACCGAAAACAAGATTAACTGTACTTCAAACTTACCAATTTTATTTTTAAATCTTACTAGCAAACTGATTTGTTTTAAAACGCTTTAGAAACTTGATATTAAAAGCACTTCTCTAATCCAAAACAAAGCGATCAATCTCTCAATTCAACAACGTCTCTGTTCTCAGTTTTCAGCCTTCTGCTGCTTCAGGGAGGTCGTGCCAAATATTCTTCAGGTTCTCGGGGCATTCTGATACTTTATAGACATGTGAGCATTGATTTGTGCACAATAAATTTTATGTTCGAGATGGTAATTATGCAAATAAAAAATGACCGGAAATGACTGCTTGATTTTGTCATAATGTAATCACAATAATTTATTTTTCTGAACAGGTTGGGAAGATCAACAATCAACACCAATTATGTGTAACTACAGTTAGGATTATGGCTTACGTATCACATTCTGTCCAATTCGGAAATGTGGTTACGATGAATTGATCATAATGATATGATGATGAATTTTATATTTAAGTATATCAGGTTTTTTAAAATATATAATTCGGATTATTATCCAACTGTTTGTTTTACAACTTGTTGCACAATGCTTGCAGATTTGCTACAATAACCTTGCGCATTAGAGCTGTAAATCCCTTGGCATTTGCAAAGTTTCGGGTTACCCTCACAAGACGCGTGCTTGACGCAGGTGCTGGTTGCAGTGAAACAGGGGCTCATGGCTCTTCCCACGCACTTTCCTCCAGCAACTCCGGCTGCAGTTGTGGAAGGTGGTGTCGTTGTTGTACTAGCTTTTACCAAATTCTTCAGAAAGTTGGAAGCCTTTGAAGCAATATCGGTAACTGACATATCCGTGTCTGGAGTAACTACTTCGTATACGTTACTTGGATCTGCACAGACGCATTTGTGATTAAGACAAACCAACCCCTTGGAAGACATGCACCCTTCCGCGGAATCAGATTCTCTGAAGAAGTTTGCAATTTGAGAACGAAGGGAGCAAGCTTCCCCGTGGTCTTTTTGGCCGTCTGTAAAGCCAATATGAATGAGACCACAGAACACCGTGAGGGATAGGATGAGTAATTTTTGGAACTCCATATTTGATAAGAGCTGAAATAAAGGAAAAGATGTTTTAGATTTTAGATAGAATAGATGCTTTAATATTGTTTTCAATAACCAGTAAGCTTCAACGGTATATATGTGTTTGGCGTGCTGATAGAAATCAACTGGACAAGTATAACTCTTTCGGTTGACTGTTACTACTTCTGGCTGAAGCAAGACCTTAGTTGTTTTTTGCGTCTGACTTCATCTGCGTTATGAATCATAAAATGTGACGAGATGACAAAACGAGTATATTTGTGTGTAAAGAGGTTTGTGCGTATTGTTGGATGCATACGAAAGTATATGAAAGTTGAAGCAGTACTGATAGTAGAACCTCTCTATATTAAATGATATATGAACTAGGAATATACAGCAGGAGATAAGTCGAAGGAGATGCAATAATTTGCATTTTCTAATTAAATATTCTACAATGACAAGGATTGTGGTGTTTATTTACTTACGTCATCCGTCCTTTCAGCAACCAGTTTGACGTGATTTTGTCTTGGGTATCTTTATAAATACCATTTGTATGCATTTTGAATACATGCTTGGTCGGAAATGATATGGTTATGGTACCATTTATTACTCACTACTATTTTCAGGCAATTCTGGCATCTTTTATCCAAAATCTTTAACTAAAATTGTCGTTTTTGTATTAATCGTTAACATCGCATATTATTATGATTGAATAAAATTTTTAATACTTTAACCTATATTTGACTTTGATTAGTTTTGCGGAGACTGGAGAGGAAACTGTGAAAGGATAATGGGATGTGGGATGAGATCATTGTGGCTGTGCTGTGTGCTTTTCCATGATGAATTAATTACTTTTTACCCAATCGAATGGTGATTATGATTAGCTAATCATGGTTGAATTGGTTTTTAACCTCTCACCGCATGACCTTCAGTGACTGCGGTTAAAATAATTACAGTTTGAGCCCGTCCTAAAATTGCGAATAAATGATAAAAACTGCATAAACTTGTTGATGTAAATCATGAATGCACGAAATTGTTACAAAAATGTAATTCCACTTTTCAAGTAGTAATCAAAACAACCAGCAAACAAATCCTTATGAGTCATTTTATATGACTAGTGCGAACAATGCTACTTTTATTATTCTTGAAATGGTACAATCTTTGAAAACAGGTAGACGACAAAAAAAACGAAGCTGTAGCACTTCCTCTTATTACTAGACGGAAAAGATTTTGTGTATAATTGAGATAGCCTTACTTACTACTTAATTCAACTTCAGTACAATCGACAATGACACCTTATTCGGCTTAGTCTGCATTCTTACATTATTATAACGAGTCTTACTTTCCAAATAGCATGTCACTTACTGACATGAGCCCACATTTCACTAACATATTTCTTTGGCATGCAGTTTCGAAGAAATCAAATTGGTACACATGTTTATAACAACATCATCTACAAACGTTACCAGCTACACTTCATTTAAATCTAGAATATATATAATAATAATAATATGTATTTCTTCTTAAGAAAGTACGCCAGGTGTTCGCTTTCAAAGATGATACATGGTCGACTAAACAATAATTTAAGCCGTATATGGTATTAGAATGTCGTCGTGTGATTTTAAGATACAAAAGGTTATACAATACAATAATCAATCATCGAGAAAAGATCTAAATAGTACTTCTTACGATTAGTTGTACATACAATACAATAGTAAACTTATGTAAGAGTTTGTATGTAGATATCAGTGCGGGAATCCGATTCACATAATAATAGTAGAACCAAATAATTAACTGTGATCGCGCTGTACATTCCATTTCATGCATACAAATGAAGCTCATAAAATTAATTGACAAGTGATCTCAACTAAAGGTGGAGTGCTGGTGGTACAACGACTAGAATTCCTGAGTACTTCAGAATTCAACAAAAATCATGCTACCTTTTAAATAACTATAAACTATACTAATCAGTGTGATACACAAACTAAACAATGGTTCTTGTTACTACCTACTTTTTACATGTAAAAACTATGTAACGAACATTTTGATGATCAGTATATTGTAACCGAGATTTCTTATGCACCATAATTATTCTGGAGAATATATGTAATAGAAAAGAAGAGCAGTGCAATCGTATCTTGGATTTTCTCAAGTAGCCCCAATTTAGTTTCTTCAGAATAGATTTGCACAATTCTCTATGAAACCAACATTTGCATTTCAACTGATTACATTTAATTTTAGTTACGTTTGACATTTAAAATACTGGTGGTATTTCACAAAATTTGTTACAGCATACCAATGCCGTACTTGTTTACGTGTAGCACTCTACAAAATAGCAAGTTAGCTAATAGTAGCATTTAGGTTCTAGTTAGATCTAAAAAAAACTTTTTGTTTCAGTTAGTCGAACCCGGTGAATGATCTTGAGGTGGAGTGGAATTTCTAACATTACTCGGTGAATTACTATTTTCTCTGGCATGGTGTGAGGAACTTTTACTATCTGCTGGAGCAACACTCGCTCGCTCTGAGCTGCTGGAAGGACCAACGCGTCCACATACAGTGTGATGATTCTCCCAGTCTTTGTGCTGACAAAATGAGCTACAGTATCTGGCCATGTTACATCCGCTACAGGTTTCATGAGCTTTTCTTCCACAGTTCCAACAAGCCTGTGTTATAAAGAAAAGAAAATCATGTAAGAAAAGTACATACATTCCGAACCTTCTCAATCCCATGAAACCTTTTATTCTTTCTATATTACCTCCGGGTCAATGCCAGATCCGACCATAATGGGATTCGCCAACTCTCCAGGTGTTCTTCGACTGTCCATGAGGATTCGATCCATCCGGGCACGTTCTGCTGCAAAAGATTCCAAGGCCCGATTTTCCGCCGCGGCCACAGCACGCTTTAGCTCCACTAGCGCTTGTCGTTTTACTTCCTGAACGGCTTCCTCTGCAAAACCAGTATGAAGAATCATGTTTAATAGAAAAAGAAGTAAACCGGACAACAGTATATAAAGGAGATGCTATTGAAATTTGATCTTTAACGTCTTTAACATGATCATTGTTATTATTTTTTTTTGCCATCATGAATGACACAAGAACAATTCTTTGGTGAAAATAGATTTAGCTCAGACAGACGGACGCCCTATCCACAACTACGAGTATGCTTGCAATTGCCATGCAGTATGTTAAAATAAGTCACTGACTTTTATTATTAACTTTTATGTATAGTTCAGCGTATCTACACAAGTTGAAAAAGTTTTTTGTACACTTTTCTTAATTAAATTTTAGCCTATGAGAAAGGGGCACTGACAAACTCTTTCAATTCAACTACCTTTCCCTTCATGCACACCCAACTTTTATAGATGTATTCGCCTTAGTGCTCCATCTTTAAAGAAAGAGTAAAACAATCTGACACAGAGTCCCGACTTGTAATTAATTTAAAGTTTTTACAAGGTGTCAGTCTCCAGTTTTCAGTGACGAAATGCACACTTTTGCAAAAATTTAAATATGCATGCAGCCAAGCTCAACCTTATTATGTACAAACTACGAAAGTAGCTGCAGAATGCTTCAAGGGGATGCATCAAAAACATAAAATGAAATATTCCCTTTGCCGCAGGTGTGTTACTCCATTTAGCCAATATGTACTTTTCTCACATGAAGCATTCATCAGTGGGTTTTTCTTTTGTAAGCGTAGCGGTGCACTTGTTTTAGTAGTTGAAAGAAGAACAAAGGAACAAGGCTGAAGCCTAAGTATCTACTGAAAAGAAAGCTGGCGAAAGAAGTGAAAACAAATTGTACAATGCATACACCTCAGCCTATAGCCTAATCGGCAGGTGCTCAGTTTCTCACGAGTTGTGAAAAACATTCTTTGTAAGAAGGAGTTGAAGAACAATATTCGTATGCATCTTACAACTAGTATATAGCTACTGCATAAAATGAAGGAAAGTCTTTACCCGCACGTCGCTTCACTTCCGACACGCGGTCCTCCGTTGCCCTCAAAGCTTGAGCGATCATTTCACTCGTTTGCCGCTTGAGCTCCTCATTGGTTTCCAAGTTGGGATACATTGGAGGTCTCCTCAACCACGATGAGCTGCTTGCCCCATCACCCTGCTCCTGTTGAAAAGTTCGGTTTTGAAGAATGGTCAAAGCCCGTTTCGTCTTCTCCACCATGCTCAAGATACAGTTGAGCATCACATGGATATTCTTCCATTCATCTTCCGGTCCTTTTGGAGTCAAATGGAGACCATTTGACGCAGCGGCTGCGGCCGCAGCAGCTGCCACGGCTTGGCTGGGTGGCTCGTGGTGACCTGTCGTATGCGGGGTGGCATGGTGGGACTGACTTGCGGTACTGTTGTTATTTCCGCTGCTGCTACTGCTACTACTGCAAATAGGATATCCAGCAGCCGCCGCCGCGGAAGCATAATACTCTCGAAACTCTGCAGCTGTCATTGCTGCAGAGGTTGCTGCTGCTGCTGACGAGGCAGAAATGAAGAAAGGTGGTGAGAAGAAACTGGCGTGGTGTCGCTTTGGTGTTGATGTGTAGCCAGGTTCCCCAGTTTCACCATTCTCGTATAAGCTTTAAGTACAAGAAAAAGTAAACTTGGATAATGGAATCATTCTTCTGGAGTGGGAACAAAAAATTATCATTTTTTCTAGGTAAAAAAGATACATTAATTTTAAGTAGCATTCTGTAAAATGTGTGACATAAAGTCTCCGAGAGAAAAAAAAACTGTTTGCAAAATTGCTCTCGCTACCTCTACTACTACTTGGTTATGCTGACGGCTGCTTTCTGTGAGTTTGATGTTAGCAATGCAGATGCAGAGAATAGTGAGAACACACACTTTCTCAGAAAGCCAGCTGAGCCTTCGAAAGAGCAAGAAGGAAAAATGCTCTTAAAGTTGGACAATATGAAATGGCATAAATGAGAAAGGAGGTTTGGTGCAAACTGCTGTTGCCTCACACTCTGCCAAGCTCTCTGTTGTATATTATTAAGTACATGTGGAACTATACAGTTGAAAAAGGGAAAGCTCCTTTAGCTATAAATGTATCTACAGTGTCATAATGTAATGTTGTATCTGCTTCCCTGCACTCACACACATTCATTTCATACATTAAGCATGTAACATCGGGTTTCGCATCTCCATCTCTTTCCAAAAACTCTCTTTGGATATAATATTGTATAGAGGGTATAAAAAGAACACCGTACGAGCGCAGATGGTCAATATCAATCGAGAACATGAGCCCAACTGCAACTGTCGGTCCCATTCAAGACTTCCAAAACACCACATGCCACGCGCTTTATATATGCACACGGACGGTGTGTAGCCAGCTGGCAGAATATCGTTTTTCATCTTTCTCTCTCTGCCTCCTCTATCATTTTCTTATTATACACGCTACTAGCTAGTTCATGGTAGATAGCATCCGCATCCATGGGATTTTCGTTTCTAGTTAAAAAACAACCTGGCATAATAAATGCAATGTGTAGGAGCAACAGAGAACTAACAAACACGTCAACCTTTTAACAGAATATCGGAGCAAAAACTGCAATTTTTTTTGCTAACCGTCTTAGAATATGCTTTCGTTTCCACATGGCACATGTTGGCGCACATTTGGATTTATGTTTATAAATTAAAGAAGTGTAAGAGAATAATATGAGCCAGACCACTGTGGCGCAGTTAGTTTTCGAAACTTGAAAAAACCCATCTGGGAACACATGCAGATTTTGTAATTTTCAAAAGTAGCCATTCATACAGCATCTGTGGTTGACGTACCTATCAGGTAGTTTCCGCTTTCCACTCAGTCCCATTTCTGAAGCTTCTGAATGGAAAATGTCGCATGGCTCACCGGGAGAAGAGCCAGTGTCAATTATGGCATGCTCATGACTTTGAATATAGCTCAAGGGGGTCTGCAATCAAAATCAAAGGCGGTGAGTTGAGTTTGCTAGAGAGAAAATAGAAAAAGTACAAGTTGACTTTTTAAAAGTTCTTACCTGCTTTGACAAGCGAGCCAAATGACTAACTTCCCTTTGGAGGATGGGAAGATGAGCTCTGAGAAAGGGTAAGACAAAGGGTCTCAATGGAAATGAGGTAACTTCTTGCAGGGAATGATGAAACTCTTCAATGCTTAAATGACCACTCTGCATAATGTGTATAATATGTATTAAATTAGAAATTTTTATCCCTTTTTTCTCTCTCTCCCAGTTTTAATTACTTGTTGTAAAAAGGAAGCTAAAAACACTTACAACAAGATTAAAAACGAGATTTCTCACACGCTCTCCCACATCATGAGAGATCTCACATCCAAAGTGGAGTAAAGTTCCGAGAAACCTTTTAATCTTGAGTATGTGCCGTAAGCTCGCACCTCCTACACCAGGATTCAACCCATCTGCAAAACAAAGTCATCATCATCTTTAGCATCCGATATGCATACACATGTCATGATGCCCTTATCTGCTCAAACTCCATCACCAACATGGTGATCATCATCATCATCATAATAATATCAGTAAGAGAGAGAGAGCAACACATGTTCTCAAGTGGTTCAATATAAAAACGATCTACAATTTCCATAAAAAATCCTTTTTCCCTACTTGATGAACCAGAAGCGGAGCTATTAGATGAGGAAGATGAGGATGGGGTTCTCGTCGTCGAACCAGCTGAACCTGTGGTTGTAGCTACGGCAGAAGCAGTGGTAGCATTTCCTACAGATGATGATTCCCTGCTATTGCTGCTCCCACCACCACCACCTCCACTGCTAATAGCATTTCCACTACTACCAGAAGCAGGTGTAAGGGATCCATTGACTGGAGGTGATACTGCTCCGCTGCTACTCGACATGTTTAAAGCTTGCGGTGTACCTTCCACCCTAGAGCTATTACTACTGCTCGTACCGTATTGGTGGTGAAGCCCACCGCTTCCAAATGCTGAGGATGTGGAAGTGTGATGATGAGGATGGTGAGAAGAAGATGCTGAGGTGGCTACCCCAGGATTTCCACTAGCACTTTCTCTACTATTTCCACTACTACTGCTGCTACTCCCACTACTCTTCCCAGGCGGAGATGGAGATGAAGGAGCGATCACCAAGGAGGACCCACTCCCACCTGAGCCTTTTGGACTCTCGCTTCCTCTCTGATGATGATGGTGGTGGTGATGGTGATGATGAAGATTGTGATGAGAGTGTGAGCTCTCTTTGCCCAAACCTGAGGAGTAAATATAAAGAGCAACAAAATTAATTGCTTGAATTCTTCACCAACTTTTTATATCGTCATTAAAGGCGTCTCCCATGATTAAAAGTTATGGCACATTTGAAAAAACCAATTTGCATTGTAAAATGCATAGGTAGCAAGCATAAAAGCTAGGAAGGTAATAAGTAATAACAATACTAATATAATAGCAATGTATATAAGAGTTTTAGAGAAGAAAACCTTTCAGTTATAGCTATATACACATTTTTTGTCGACGAGACATGAGAACATTTTCTCATTTCAATAAATCGACGAGCCCTTTTCAGATGACGACACGACGAAGAAATAACCGCCCGACGACAAAAATATAAATGGGAAAGAGCATTTAATGTGCCATTTGCAAAGCTTAATTCATAACATCTGTTCCAAATTATAAAGGAGATTGCAAGAAAGAAAACAAGGAGAAAATGTTAAAGGCTGGAACATAACGTTGCTCCTCTTGCTTAGAAAGTCTTTTCCCGATTTTTGTTTCCAAATACAATCTATATATAATCTTTCGTTCCAACATGGCCAAAACTCCTTCTCTCTTTTGTTGGAAGACCATTATCTTGAAAAGAAACGACAAAAGTTCAATCATGCCATAACATTATTTTACTTGGGCTTTTTAACCAGTGCACGGCTGGATTGAAGGCTTGTTGCGATTGACGTTCCTCATAAAATTCTTCATTAGTATTTATTTCGCAGTGAAGTTTGCTAAACATGTCTGAACCAAATAAATTTTAAATGACATTGACACCTGGCCTCGTCTCCTTGAGATTTTGCACCTTTGGCTGCTAACAAGCAAATAAAGGCTGGGAAAAAATCAAATAAAAATATTGTCATGTAAAGAAAAACGTCCGTGTGTGTGCTCCTGGTAAAAATTTGGCTATAACTCCCCAAAACATTGACATCATCAACTCTGGAAACATGTCCTCCCGTTCCCAGGCATTCCTCTTTTCAATTCTGCAAAAAAAACCCGGGTAGTTCTCAGGGAAGAACAAATATTTTGTGCCCTCATAAACGATGGGAATCGACAGTGTGCCGCAGTAGTATGGAAAATGAAGCCCAGTTCTTGGAACCATCTAACTAGCCAGCTTATGATAAAAATACAATTGCATTCAACAAAATGAGTCCACGCCATGACATGACAAAGGAAACTCCTAACGAAGGCCATTTTTTTATTATTCGTCAGCTCTGCTGGCTGAACTATCTCTCATCATTCCTGAGGATAACGACAAGCTAGACTAGAACGATTTTATATTCAATCATGATCATCATCATCATCGTCATCACCATCTTTGGACAAAAATTTCAGTTTTTCGTATAGGGTTTTGGGTGCCGCGTGATGTTGGGGATTTGATCTATTTTTCTTTTTGAGGGAAATGTGTTCACACAGGGTTCCTTTGTAGGCACTGTATTTTATGCATATTAAGCACATTGTTCTCGTTCTGCTTAGAAGAAAAAAGGTCTAGCCTGCTACTAGTATGCTCTGGCATGAATGTTGTTTTTGTGTTTGGTTTGGTTTAAAGGGAAAAAGAAAATCCTCTTCAGGATGATAGCTGTCGAATGGATGGTATAAAAAGAGACAGATGAGATGGATCACATCTGGCATTTTACCATCAGACTTTTCCAGATGTGCTATTCCAATTCCGCACATTCTGCTCAGAAGAGAGAGAGAGAAGCAGAACTGCGAGTAATGGAATATGTGCTTATAATGAACTTATAGTCATATGCACTATGTATATGCATGTGAGAAGCAAATTGACATACTACAAGCTGTGCACATTCGCATCAATCCACATTTTCCTTTCTTGCCCACATTGCATTGGCATTATCAGAAAGGAAGTAAGAAAAAGAAGGTATGATTGTATAGTAAACTTTGTATACACGCTCCCATCACCACATCCGTTGATGATTTGATCGTAAACTATAGAACTTGTACATGGCAAACAACGAGCTCATTTTTATTTCTGCATGGACTCCCATTAATGAGAAGAAGAATCGCAGCCATAGGTTGATGAAACACGTACTGTACTTCTTTTGTTTTAATTCGAAAATCCATACAGAGTTTGAAAAGTTTTTTTTTATAAAAACATTTACTTTGTCTCAGAATGCCCCAGAATTATTGATCAATCCCTTTCCCATCAACAAATCAAAATAGATAACTAATCGGTTGCTGAGTGGATCTGATTTCCCATGGGATTCTCCACATTTTTTCTTATCTCCGGCTAACTTGTCGAGAGCCAACAATTTTTATGTAATCAAAACCCGAGAAAGAAGCTGGGAACGTGATGTATCTGGTGTAGATAATGTGGCATATGTTTCCCCGTATTAAAAGCAACTAAGCAGAATGCAATTACAGTGTTGTTGTTACCTCCCGTATATATTTTAGATCACATCACATCAGCTCTTGGAAATCACATTTTTTAATATCGTTTTATTCGAAAGGCAACAGCGAGCAAGCTAGAAAAAAAAACAATTTTACGAGTGTACAAAAAGGGAACGATATGCGGCCTATTGGCAATGAGTTTCATTCATGTTGTGTGGCGCATCATGTGCAAGTAATAACTACAAAATCATTTATGACACTGGGTGCCAAAAAACCAAAGAGCAGTAGTTTTAACTGCCATGCCACAGAAGTCAGCAATATTATAGTATGTATGGTGTGTATAGCAGCCAAGTGATATTTTGATTTTCTAAAGACCTTGCGAGCCATTGAAGAATAAGAGCTTTAGCTATTTATGGAAAAGCAGAGAATCCATTAAGCTCCAAAACGAGTCAAAACATTGCATTAGTTTAGAAGACGTTTCAGAATGTTAATGTCAGCTTGGTTGTGTTGTTAATACAAAGAAAAAATGTTTGGTACATGTGTTACGATGCCCAGTAACCATCATCATGTTATCATTACCAGCAAACTCAACTCGTCATATTTATGTGCTCTTTTGGATTCTGCTAGTGCTTATAAACTCGCAATAATTATTATTGCACCAAGAAAAACGTCAGCATTTCCGCCCATTTCCTCAAGAATTAACTTTTGGCTCGTGTCAAAAGGCAAGGACCTCTTTGCAGGTGCACTATGCCGATATTCGAAGAAGAGAACATTTTATTCCATAGCCAGTCTGAATCTGTCATGCTCCACATTTAAAAACTGATCGAGCCAACCACTAGATCCATCACGTTTAACTGGATAGGTGGCTGTTTTTGAAGGAAGAAATCACGTGAAAACATGGTTGGACAGAAAAATCTGTTGGTTGAGTTGACTCTCATGTATTTTTCCCATTTAATTCGCCGTTCCAAACAAGTACTTGGGCACTCTCTATCTGGAACGTTTGGGATTGGGAGAGTGTCTGTTGGTGACTGACAAATGAAGCGATCTTGTTGTGTCATCTGCAGAGATCCTTCTCTTTTTGTGTGGAGAGGTCTCATGCAGCCAGTAGCTCTTCTCGAAATTTTATGCACTCGATCCATAGTAGTATTCCCTTTCAACCCAAAAATAGGCTTCCTCAGCTTCGACTTGGTTTGACTTTGGTACTGGTTTTCTGGTGAAACGGTCAAGTGAACCACTTTAGAGCAACACTCTAGTAGTTTATATACATCATCAGTCAAACAGCAATTTCATATCATCCAAAATGTTTTCTATCACTAAATGGATTTTCCATCCCAGAAACTCTTGATTTCCATGCGAGCTTGCCGTCAAGGCATCAACGTTACTGTACTAAAAATGCGAAATGCCAACAAAGCTTATGTCATACTCACGTATCGTATATACGTGTGTGTATTATGCTTTCCTATTGCAATCATGCAAGCCTAGCCAAATAACCAGAACAAGTCCCATCAAAACCATTCCCTACTTTCCATCTAAACCGCTTGTTTGGGCAATTGAGCACATGAAAATGATGCATGGATGGAATGGAACAAAACTACAAAAATTAAAGGAGAATATTGTTGACCTTTGCACATATTTTCAGGAGATATTTATTGTGCCAAATTGCTAATGAACAAGCTAGTCAATTTAATTCAAATGTAAACACATACAAGAAACATAACGTGGAAGTTTTTATTGTTGTATACTTAAAGTACAATCAATTTTTTTCTTATAAGACGAACAAAGTGGCAATAACTATAAGTCAAGTGTATTTCATTCATCAAAACGAGTAAATGTCTGTGGATGATGTGTCTGCTGCAGAACGATTAGAGCAGCATTGGTAGCAGTCACGAACAGAAGCAGGAGGGAGCAGCAGTTGCTTTGCGGAAGATTCTTTTTGTGCTATACTCTTGCACTACTGCTATTTGGGGGAATGGGAATCAAAAGCTTCTTGAGAAATGCTGATTTAAACGAAAACGAAAAAAGTGTATGTATTTGGCAGTTCGTGTGGTTTACTTCACAATAAGCAATCACCTCGATACTGATAAACTAATAAGGCTATAATTTTAACAATATTTACTTGACTCCATTTAAAATATTGTTGAGAGTCCATTACCCACAACCACTCGATAACCACCAAGAATGTACCCACTTCTATTATTATTGAATGAGTATTATGCAAGGAAACAGGACACCTGAACTTATTTCATCACAACAACTGTTCCTCTTCTCGTATTGTATTCAACTGTCATCAAAACAAACTTGAAGGCACACACAGGTGCATAATAAATAAACCAAATTGAATGCATCAGACAGGCCAAGTTGACAGTTCAAGAATGAGAATGGAACACGGAGAGAAATGGGGAGAAGAAAGCTTTCTTGCGATGCCACCATCACTCAAGGTAAAATTTCGGTTCCCTTTTAATTCTCCCTTTCTATATTTTTTATTCTTACACTCAAAGAATATCACACCTGCTGTGTCTTTGTATATCTTTCATCATCTTGAGTTGTTTACGAACCATGTCCTTGATTGAATGGGACAGTCAACGCAAATCGTTTTGGAGTGGCAAAGAAACTCGTTCCAGAACCAACCACCACGTAAGGGAAAGTCTTTCAAACAATTGAGGTGAAAATGCAAATGTTTGTTAAATAATAATATGACATCCAAACACGTAACGAACCATAAAACACGTGTTGGTGTGCATTATTTCGTTAGTCCTCCTTTCCACATAAATACGTCTAGTAAATATTTAAGATTATATCCATAAATATTTAATTTGACAATCCTTATCTATAATTGAAGATATGCGTAGTTGATAGCGATTATATGCTAAATGAACAATAATTAGCACACCTGTTTTAAACCTGGTCGCAAATTAGGATGAAACTGACACACTTTTTAAAACTATACTCTGCTACAGGCTACTATACAAATATGTATATTCTGAAATATCTACTCTATTTCTAACATGGATACGCAGAAAAAAACGAGTAGTCGCAGGTGTACTCATTCTCAGCCACGAGTTTCCAGAATTTTTTCCGAAATCATCTTTCTTTTCCTTTGCTCAACAGCCAACACGGAACTATCATTCTTTTTTTACATTCCTGACAGTTTGCAAACAAGAATGATCGAGGGAAAATACACTTTGTCTCCTATACTTTCAAAGAAACAATTTAGGGAGCATGTATATAACTATATTTTTGTAAAAGAAAGCAATGTTTATATTGGCACATAGCAGCAGAGCACAACGGTTGCTCCAATATACACACCATTATCATATCATCATCATGTTGGAAACAACAAAGGACTGCTACTTCAGCCATCATCATCGTCGTGCTTCTGGTGTTAAAACACAGAATATGAAAATGTGATGACAAGAATGGTTACCAGCATTTTTTCCCCCAAAAAAAAAGAAGAAGAGAAATCCAGGGACTTTATTTTGCCGTAGCAGTAGTCATAGTCATCACCATCATGAGTATGGAGCAGATGGTGAGCGGCAGATAAAATGCCCGCATATCTAATGAAGAATATTGTATTCCGTTCCACATCCCAGGAAAAAAATGTATTTAGCTCAAAGGCATGCCATGCCATACCACCATTTTTACTCCCTTTTCTTCTCCATATCATGATGATGATGATGATCCAATCCAGCAGAGGAAAATAGATTGGAAGCTTGTGAGAAAATTAAAGGACAACATCATATGGGACCCAGACATGGAGAGAGCAATTTAAGATTTTTCAACAAAAATATGCTTATGGATCCCATCATCATACGAGTTACATAAACAGTGTAGATCTGCATATGTATCATCCCTGAATGAGGAGCATTGCTGCCACCATCATCATCCACTTTTCACTTTCATTCTACCTTAAAAATAACTTGTGGTCTCTCAGGCGTCCTTCAGAAAAGATCCACAACCCTACTCGAAGAGCCCTGATAATATGATGATGGGGGAAAATGGGGAAGTTTTTAAAACGTCTCCTTAAGCCCCGTGTGACTCCACCTTCCTCTCTCGAAGGAAGAGTGGATAATGTTGATATTGCCAACCAACTAGTCTTCTGCCACATCACGAAACAGAACCAGCATAGAATCGACACACCACCTGACAATAATACCCGTGTTGTATGAACGTTTTCCCATCATTTAGCTACATCCTCCTACAGTTTAAATGCCTTGGAGCAACAAAAACTGAGCGACAAAAATAATGGTGAAAGTGGATTGGCTCCAAAATGAGGAGGTGGATGAGTGAAAATTTATATTGTGTTTGGAAAACTGGAATAGATTACGTGTTCTTTTTGGGGAAAGCGTAAAACATTGTTTCATTTATGGGATGATTCCAGTTTACCTCATTTTATTCTAAAAGCCCTTCCAGACAAACTAATTTAATGGTGGATAGTTGAAAAAAGGAGTGGGAGTATTATTGAATTGCCCGCAAGAGCAGGTCAATTCTTTTTAAAGTTCATTTTGCCATAATGATAGAGATGCTGCAATAATATATTTATTCTCATTATTAATCTAAAACACAGATCATGCACATCGACGGTACTTAAATAAGTAGAGTAAGGAAAGTAGAGGATCATCTCGGACACTGCAAGTGCAACAAACAGTTTTTGGCAGACAAAGTCAGCTTAAAAGTCTGCTGCTTCCCGATTTCATTGAGAAAGTACATATTATTTCCCACACACCGAAGGAAAGCACAGGTGGTGGTTTATTTCAGACCAAATTTCATCGAGCTTTCAGTTCTTTAGGAGGCTGCAAAAAAGAAGAGGAACGAAAAACGAAACCATCAAACCCATCGTTGAAAGCCTGCCACACGGTTGTAAAAATAAAGTTCTACAACAGCAAAGAAAACGGAAATATTTCCGATAGGAGGAAACACGTGTGTTTGAGAACTTTTAGCTCTCCGCAGACGCACCGTAAAAAACGGCAATTTTTCCTTAAATTAATTTAAACCAAACATTAAACTGCTCAATAGCAAATGTTGATGAAAGATAGTTTGAGCTGCTGAATTTATGCAGTAATATATATATTGTATTATAAAGTACATTTTCATATCGACAGTCTTACTCATATCGATTCAATTAAAATCCAACTGGTCTCAAGGCTCGGGTGAGCTAAGACATGGAGTCAGAGAATGAGAGCCCAATTAGCCACAACCACACACATTTCATACACCATGCACAAAATCCATCATAAACAACAAGCCCAACGCAAATCTTTCCGACGAGAACAGATGCTACCAGAAAAAGTGTCCAGCAAAAAGCACATATCAAAGCCAAAGCAGCCCACAACAGCCGTATATAGCCAGCTCGATCGAATACAACTTAAGGTAGTAGGAAAAAGAAGGGGAAATAAATGGTACCTTTCTTTTAGCGTATGGTGGTCGCAGTCGGTACAAGTTTCTCCCTTCCAATAAACATTATAGGAAATCCGGTAGCTCCAGCCCATACACGTATGATCGCTTGTCTGTGCTCCACTTTCACTGCCACCAGAAGTGGTACATTACATCAGCAGCACCCAAAAAGCAAATAACCTTCACATTTCAAGTGTGCACTTTATGGTAGCCAGCTGCTTTCTAGCACCTTTCACATGCACACGGAATTCTCGAGAAAAAATTATTTACTGGAGTTAGTGGATCATGACTACTACACAGCCAGACCAGAAACATCCGGTTCCAACTTTGTATTTGCTTGTGGAAATGATTGAAATTTCCTCCGTTTCCTTTTTAATTCCACTAATTTTCTCGGCACAGAGAAAAAAAAGGTTCGCTTTGTGTGTGATGGAAAGACTTTGGAAAATATGTTGTTGCCGGCTGCTCAAATTATACCAGATCTCTCACTTGCTTTTAGCCCCTCCACAGATGCATACATCCACACAATCATTCTTAATTTAAAAAGAATAGAGACAACTTTTAGAAGAGTTTCTTTTACCTAGAAAAAATCTAATTTCAAAGTTAGCCTGAGTATTAAATGCTGATTTCGCATATTTTTTTATAAGTTGTAAAAATACTTTCACTCTGGTGGAATATGTTTTTCTTGCTGACCAAGACCATATTATGTGTCCACATCACACATGGTCATCACCACTTGCTGCTGCTACTGGAAGTGTGGAGAGTCTTCTTTGAAAGGAATTGTTGGGACTGTACGGCAGGAGAAGACGTACCGCTCGTTTTTCCTCCATGAGCAATAAAGAAGGAAGAAAAAAGTTGGAGAAAGCTCGTAGGGAGGCTACAGTTTCAGATATTCCCAGGGCATCATTTTAAGGCACTCTAGCAAAAGCAACTATCCATCCAATCCACACGGTTTAGTGTGCGAGTGACTGAGCTCAGCTCTTACACCTTCGAGCGAGCTGCTGCAGCTGCTAAACCATCGACACTAAAAAAAACTCTTTTCTCCGGTTCCCTGGGAAAGACGGGATGTGGTGTTTGTACTTGGGAGTGAGCGAGTAAAAGGGTGGAAGACGTGATGAGTAATGTGTTGGTAGAAATGTGATGGGCCCAATGAAATTTGAAGAAGAGTTTTTGATTTCTTTAGGGCACAGCTGAGCCAGCTCTCATACTGTATTATAACTGGATATATACATGCCTACTTTATTCTCATGCTAACAAACATACTGTTTCCAACAAACAATAGCGGCATTTGTATACTATGTGGTAGGTAAAGGGCTCTTCCTGGTATCTCAGAACAAAAACCTTACGACACCCATCCATCTCTACGACCAACCCATCCACCCATTCATCTTTCGATATAGAGAACAAGAGGATAAGTGATATATAATAAGAAACGGAATTTTTTGTGCATCTCAACAAGCTGGAAGTGGAAAAGAATCGGATTGATGGAAAAGGAAGTAAAAACTGGCTCAAACAAAAAATACACGAGTGTTTCTTTGCTGATAATCCGACTACTACACCTTCCTCCTATAAAGAAATCATTGGATACAATGGACTATGCCAATATAAACCTCACAAGTAATATATATGAGAGCTTAAGTTTTGACAGACAGATGAGATCTGTTTTTTGCTCACACTCTGTGTGTGATATTTTGCTTATCATCGCACCCAAACTTGAAACCTCTGTTTTTTGTTAGAAAACTCGAGTCTGGCTGATGCCTTACAATTTGCTAACATTACTTTCATGTTATTAGTTAGTAGCGACAGCTAAAGATCAGTTCATATCAAAATAATGCTGTTTCTGAGAGCGACTTTGGTTGGCCTTCGTTGGAAGTCTAATAAGATGCAGTAAGTGTACACAGATTTACTCTTTTTTAACAACACGGAGCAAACTTTGGCAATCTGTTCTTCCACAAGTTTCTTCTTTTCGATGGGTCTGCATATTTCCATCCTGATGGTTGGCTGGTGTTCCATTTGTGTGCCACTTTTACCATACATATTCTATACGCGCTTTCATTCCAAATGGTTTTAATGCAAGAGGCACACATGTGATGGTTATATACTGAAGGATTTTATATAGGAACATAACATGGTCACATCTGGTGACTCACACTTGCATACTTTATGTTTATGTGTACAAATTTTGTATTTGAATTCGCTCCCACTATCTGGTCATACATTTTGCCTTGTCCTAAAAAAACATCAAAGCTGTAATGACTTACACAACTAGCTCTACTAAAATTACACCGTTAATAAAATTAAATAGGGAAAGTCCCTTCGTCCATGCTGGACCCCTTGTCATACAAATACTTTCAATAATTGTTTAGTGAATCGAAAACGAATGCAAATCTAAATGTAAGAAAATTAAAGCAAAATCCAATCACCAAACTGCCCTCTCTTTTCCCCACATGATAAATGCCCTCGAAACTTTCTCCTGTCATGTCACATAATCTCAAACCATTTCGACCTGAGAAAACTATTCGAATTCATTTCCTCACGCTATTTACTAAGCTTCCACTTGAGATGGAAAACAAATTCATCTTAGAAATCGCAATTATACACAACAGTTTGAGTGAAAATGTGTAAGAGAGCACGTCCCACACCAGTAGTGACAAACATCAACATACGCTGTGACCACACCAAAGATAAAATCCATCTCAAGAACAAACAGAGATAGAGAAAGAGGATTTAAGAGATAAATAAACAGCAAATGTGAACTGCTGCGGGAGTAACTTTCCAAAAATCCGTTTCCCAGATAATTGTTTACTGAAAGAAAGCTCATATAAACTTTTCTTCCTCACGTTCGAGTATATGTAGAAACAATGTTCAATTTAAGAAGGAATTAGGGACACTACAAAAGCAGGGAGACAAGAGAAACCATATCCACACATCAGGATGCGAGAAAGTGCCAATAAAATCTTCCTTCCATTTCACTTTCTTCCTTTCTCAAAACAGAAGCAGGAAGACAGATGCACAGGTTCCATGTGGAATGTCATAAATACAATCATACGACACGATGTACATAATATACAGATACATACACACAGAGTTGCTTGGCCTGATGACAAGGAAAAGATGAAAGGAGAAAAATGAAAAAAGACAATGTAGTTTGAGCTTTATTACAGCTCGTAAAACCCAAACCACCATGCAAATGTGTCTTGATATGCTTACCTCGGCAAAAATGCATGTTCCAAAAAGAAACTTGAACATTATCATTCACAAACATCACAAAATATTTCACTCCACCATACCTTTAAATGCAAAGCCGGGGTTGAATAGACAACACGCCTGGTTTGGGTTCTCAAAAACATTGGCACCTTCTACTCCTTCACATAATAACTCTACGGATGAGAAACAGGTTTTACGTTCTTGTATTTTCATTCTCACACATCACCTCAGCAGAACCCATAGAGGAAGATGGTGAGAAAGCACAGGTGAGTCGCACATAATGTTGTCCTCGTCCTCTATTCCATGCTTGTAGTAAAGTAAGTAGGTAGTAAAAATATCGCTCATGTTTTCCTACTCGGTTTTTCATTTTAGGACACATGCTGCTTTCACCATTTTTCCTGTACAGTTGTTATCATAATGAACTCACGCTTCCTGCAACTTATTGTTTAGCAGTGTATCCTACACATATTTACTTTTCTGAGCTCGGTACCCGATTACTCAAAAAATATAAAAAAAAGTTTTCATTTTAAACTTTCTCACCATTACCATCCAACTTTTGAAAGTAATCCACTCTTGTCGACGAATAAGTACGTATGACACAATTAAACATTTTGTTATCTCCTGAAATGGACATTTTTCGCTTTACCCATCCATACTGATACCGATTCTTGTCTTGAGGGCGAATGTATATAAGTCTGTACATATAATATTACATATATATAGGTAGGCAAGAAAATACGTCATTTGGTATATACGCTTGGTGGTGGAGAGGAGGGATGCAAGTGACAGCTATCTCCTTTGAGGAAACATTGTCCTCCACACTCCACTCCATCCACTTGTGAGAAACTAATATCTCCTGCTCGTATGTATGTAAACAAACACAGTATATAACTTCCCCATCCAAACTTATTCGAATCGAACTCGAGAGCCCTGTCCAAGACACTCATCTCAAAGGGTTTCCCATCTTAAAATTTTCTTGTCTATAACGAGCAGTCTATAACAAGCTTACATGTATTTTTACCGGGTGCGAAATGGGATCAGGTAGAAAAAAATGGAAGGAGACGATGCTGCAGATGGCGCTCTTCTTCCCACGAAGGAAGAAGAAGAGGCGTGCAGGTGATGGAGATGTCTTGAACATATAGTTTTTGTATTGAAAATTGTCCTCTGCAGAATGTTCCCAGATAAAGAATGGGTACTGTAAATGAATGCATTAGCAAAACTATTACCAACAGCTAAATGTACCTACGCCCTTACAACGTGTGAGTTGTACGTATTTTGTTCTTGTCATTTGCAGGTATGCTGGTCGGCAATATAATGTACTTGTTTCCAGTATCGTACAAAAGTATAGCTTATATTTCCACAAAGCAATAGATGGTCAAATATTATATCCCAAACTGTAGGTTCGTCGTCATTTGAAATGTTCCTAAATGCCTTCTGCTGCGGTGTATAATGAGAAAAATAACAGGGAGATAGTGTTGAAGGCACCACCCCCACTAGGAAATCCCAAAACAAAAGTTATTACGACTACCAGCTGAAACCTGCATGCGATTGACAAATTAACCATTGGCACAACTGAGATTTCATAATATATTGTAGTTTTTATCTTGAATCTATTAAAAGATTTTCATCAATTTTGCTCTCATGTGGTAAATGCGATTTCTCTACAGTTAATTAATGAACAATTCCAAGAAATCTTGAGCTTGCCAGTTGGCACTATCTCGGCTCCTTGGTTTAGTATTATGGTGCATGGTGGGCGAGTAGTTTGTAATAAGATGCTGAAAATTCACCCTTTCCAACTTTCTCCATTTTTCTTAAAAAGTTCTTCCTCCGAAATTGCAGTTATTCATGTTATATACTGGTATGCCTTTTTTACCTTCGATCGAATCAACACAAAATACATGGAAAGCATTTCATTCACGAAAATATCCAACATCGTTTCTTCAAAGAAAGTAATTTTGCATTTGATTTCAAATGTTAGCCTGGCTTGGCTTCTACTGGAAGTTTTATCTTAATTTTCGCAAGTCATAAACACTCAACAATATTTCTCATTAAAGCCACTTCGTAGCATGACGATCCTCATGAAAATTCTTCATTATTTTACACATTCAGCACAGTCAAAAGTACTCAACAATCAGCATCAGACCACTTGAGAATCCTCCATCGCAAATCATAACAGACATATAGTCCAACTGGGTCAAAAGAACACAAGCCGAGCAGAGGAAAATGGAACCAAGTCTGTGTTTCGTTGATATATAGGCATAAATGTGCAATCAACACATCATCATCACTCCCATCTTCTGCAGTTCTAAAGGTTCCATGTTGGTGGTATATTTTCCTTAAATTTCCAATCCCCTGCCAAATGCAGGCATCGCTTCTAAAGTTTTATATAGTCATATAATATATGGCAGGTATACACATATATTTTATGGAGAATAGCCAATCAAGTTAAAGGAACTTTTACAACGAGATCATTCTGGTGACACAAATGGAGTGCTAATTCCACCACGGCTCCTTCATCGTGGACAAACTATAAATGTATGTTACATTGCTAGCAATTTGTATGGAAATGTCCTTTCTTTTTCCTTAAGCATTGCAAATCAAAATCAGCAAAAACACTTTCATCTTCCAATCAAACCCAATCCATTCCACCAACTAATGTTTTTGGAAGGAAGCAGAAATATTTTTTCTTTCTCTCTCTCTCTCTCTCTCTATAGCCTTCTTTTTTGGATCACTTCTCAGTTGGTCCTGCCATATACCATGTATTGAATTTCTCCTCTTGTCACGAACACTCATGAGAAAGACACAAAGTTTAAATGACTCAGTCAGCAGGTGGTCCTCCCCTCAAAAGCCTTTAGTTTCCGTATATAAATACATTTCTATTTTGTCATAATATCTCGTCGATACGGAGCAACCAGCTTTGAACTAATATTCAAGTTTTCCGCGCCACTTTTTAATGCAAAATTCTCCTTCAGCCATCACCACCAACCACTACTCTTGCCGCTGGAAAATGGAACGTCTTATTAAACATTTTGCTTCCATTTTCTTATGACACCAAAGGAGAAAGGGCAGTTGAGTCCTTACAAACTTCAATTCAATTTTATATTCAAAAAATGAACCAATACGAGCAGAGAAAGCATTTTTGTCTTTCAAACACAACTACCTTAGTAGCTTATCTTGAAAAGTTTGAGAACTCACAAACTCTCACGTAAACCCGCTTACATTATCAAGAACAAAGGCCTACCTACCTAAATTCAAGGGAACACTTGCTCTCTGCCACGATACAGAAATCAAAATCAGTCCCTCATATTTATTCGTGGAATATTATAATTTAGGTAGTTGGATGGAACTGAAGATCTAAGCCCCTCATATGGGATGCTGCTGGCGGTGGAGCATGATGCACTAAAACCATTATGTATTTTGACCATCATCACGCTCCTTTGGAGAAAGTACTTTCTAACAAAGTTAAACAATGAGGTTGGAGAAGACTAGACACACAAAATACTCAAAGTAAGCAAATGCCCACATTACATGATATTTACAGATTTGTCTATTTTATTCCCATATTAGCGCATATTTTATGCATGGTCATGATGCTATATACAGGTCCCTGCTCAGGAAACTGTATTATATTCTGTAAAATTTCCTCAAAATACCTTGTCTCAAGCATCGTCTTTGCTACTACTTTTCTTTGTCTTCTGTTTGGGGTCTAAGGGACAATGCGTAAAATCTTTCTTTCTTCCCTCACTTTCTTGAGAGAAAGCTTTCATTTTCTCTTGCACAATAAAAGAATACAATGTGTAGCATTGAAGGTGGATGCGGTATGTAAACTAAATGTTGAATTGAAAATGCCTCTGTGAGTGCGGCTCCCATCAGGGATCCGTCATTTGTAGTAGTTCTTAAGTTAACAAAGAGCAGGCAACTTTGGAGCAGCTCAAATGCATGCATAACATGGTGGTTGTGATGAGGGGGGCTGCTGTAGGTGGTAGTGGTTTGGTGCTGACATATCAGAAGAGCCATGCATCCAAGAGTGTTTCCTGGAAGACTGAATTTATTACAAGGAGTTTGAAGATTTGTATGCCTGCATTAATGGATAGAATTAGTTGTTCCTATTCTTCAAGAAAATTTCTGATTTAAGCATGCACAGCACACATGTATGCATACCATTTTCTACCTCGACACCAGAACCACCATCATCATCCTCTTTTGAAAAACTGCTGCCCCTAGTAGTGCCCCTCTGTTTTTACTACCAACTTTCTTGAGATTATGATTATGCTGCTATCTGGAGCTTCGGCAATTGTGTACTGCGAAAGTGCCCACATACATACTACCATCATCATCTTCACACAATAAGTTGTACACAAGAAGTTGGCTCTGTTGAAGCTTTTGTAAAGGAGTCTATCCGACAAGAACAGACTAGAAACTCTCATTATCACTTTTCTCGAGTACCCAACATGCAAGCTTGTTTTGTTGTGTGTGGTGTAGTCTATGCTAACGTGGCTAGATGAAGGAGAATACAAGGATATAAAAAGGACCAAAGTTTAACTCAAAATCAGAAGCATCCCTTGCATCTGACATTCTCAACAACTTTTTTGGGTGAAGATGATGGAAAAGGAGGAGTACTGAAATGAAACTGGAGGATGGAAAGAAAGAAATATTTTATAGGAGAATACCTAGCTGGCCATCAGTGCAATTGTTTAGAAAATTTTACATAATTTACGACCTAGTTTAGATTTTAATTACCAATTTCAGACTAGAGTTGTATAAAATAGATGTTGGTGGTGCTGTTTTCATGTGACAGTTTAGGAAATTGGTTTAAAATCCAAAAACTGAAAATGAAAGCAGTCGACATAGAAGTATTATATTCATCTGTGAATGCGGCTCAGTCTTCTGTCATTCCTCTGGACCTGTTTATGGTTCTTCTGGCACGACTCTTCTCCTCCTCTGAAATTTTTCGGAGAGAGAGAGAAGTAAAGTCGCAGATTTTGTTGGGGCTAATGATGCCCGGCTTTTTGTGAGTATCTTGCCGGTGCAGATGAGCCCTTTACTTATGGTTGCCCATGCACATGCCACACACCCAAAATTCCCAAGGGAGAAACCATCATCATCATCATCATATTATATCATGCCAAAGCTAGCGCTTACTTTTCTGGCGCTGTTGGCTCTAGTTATTACTTGAGTTAAGTACGTACATAACATGTCTATATCTGAGAATTTGTTAAAGTTTAACTCGGCTTGAAAAACTAAAGCAAAGCAACAGTAGCACAGAACTAGCAAACTTTGTAATAATAACCTGCCTCTCGGATGAGTGAGAGAGCTAGAGGAATAATATGTGTGTGCGAAAGACTGATCTCCTATTTTACGACTTGATCACGCCTTGTCGTGCAAGTGCCGTCTTCTCCCTCTGGAGCAGAGATATCTTGGGAGCCCAGATGCACTCCTCACTTTTCTCTGCTGGCACAACATACATCGCTCGGCACAAGGCAAACAAGCCATCATCAGCAGCAACAGAAATGCTGGAGCGAAAGCTGTAGCATCCATTGGGAAAGACAACGTCTGATTTGAAGTGATAAAACCCTTTAGCCCTCTTTCTCTCAACAGCACCACCATTCTCATTCTTTCTTTGCATTATTATCAAACGTGACACAAGAAGACGAGAAACTGAAAGACTATTCCTGTAATAGGTTGGGTAAACCAGCATCTCTCAACATTTTTCTAAAATACGTACCAACACAAAATGAAAAGGGAATGTCTCAAGAAACTACATCCATTCTGTGTACTCACCAAAAATTCCTTTACAAAATAGTTTACCTATGAATCTATACCAGTTTTTAATGTACAAACAACCACCATCAGAATTTTGTTTTAAATGTGTCTTCCACATTTTTAATGTAATAGCAACATCTAAAATCTAAAGACCACACATAACATCATCACGTCATGCCATTCCTCAGGTTTTTCCGATGATAATAAGTTGGCAATTTTGAGAGCCTCTCAAACAGACACAATGTTATAATAAAAAACGTCGTAGCAAAATGCGGGAGCCCGCATCGCTGAAATGGCTATTAGAGTAAATTGGCCGCAATACAATTTACCACCATCAACATCATCGATACTTGAGTAAAAATCGTTTCAATAACAGATTCCTGGTTCTGGTAAGAGAAGGCTTCAATCAAGGTGCAACTAACAGAACCTAACCAACAAAAAACGTACAGTGAATATTTCACCTACATTATAGCTCACGACCTCGATATCTGCAAACACCCAAACCAGCCTTTTTTATTCGTTGTGTGCCATCATACATAGGAGATGTGCCCAATTTAAGACCCAAATGCGTAGGAAATTATCACTCGAAACCACTCCATCTGTCATAATATGATAAGGGAAAATATGCTCATTCATTCTTGCAACTACCCACTTGCGGGCCGCAACATTTCAACTATACATATTTTTACTTGAAATTACATATATATGTATCTTATAGAACAAGTAACTCTTGTTGTCGTATTTCCCCATGTTAAAGAAGTTACTTCCTTCCGCTTTGAAAATGAATGCGTTTGAAAATATGACCAGTTGTTTATCTTTCTTTACATCAATTTAGGTGCATTTTGACTACAAAGTAAACTCTTCTGCACACCTGCATTGAAGGAACCTGAGCACATTATAAATGATGAAAGTTGAAGCCCCACATGTTCTAATTGGCCAGACAATATACTTCTTAGAATGCCTCATACCTTTTCTACCTCAAGTTAAAAGGTGCAGCTGAAAATATGAAAATGTGTTTGGGAAATGGCTTTGTGCTCATTCACTGAATAAAAAGCTATGCTTCTTTTCAACCCTAATTTATTCAGCTTAATAATTTCGTAGGGTAAGGTCATGTACAAATAATGTTCTAGTGATCCAAGTGCTTCACAATTCCAATCAAATCTTGAACTGTCAATATGAATTTCTCACTTGCACATCTGCTTACATTTTACAGAGGAACGTCATGCTTCATGAAGACTGTACCGATCTAACTTCAGCAGCTCTCCCTATTAAGCATTCTTCTTCAACGTGCATGGTTTATTTATAGGTACTTTACAAGAGTATACCTTTACTCATTTTTACCTCGTTTCTCCCTCCCAGTTTCGTTCAAGCATTTTTTTTCTTAATTTCTTTGAGGGCGCATAAGGCACCTTTGTTTAGCTATTCACAGTTTAGCTCCCTACAACATTGAACATGTGTGTAAATGAACTTATCTGTCTCATCTTTTGGTATTCACTCAGCGTCCAGAGTTTTGTGTGAGCATGAACGCCGCCGTCACTGATGCTTTGATGAGCACGAGAGACAAAAACGGAAGGAAGAAGTTTGCGTTTTTGTTAACTTCCTGAGTTTATTTTCAACTTCCTGATGCGCTTTAACTTCCGAAAAATGTACTTTCTGCTACCATTTCGGGTTCCATATGGCATCGTTTCTGAATCATCAAAATACACAAACCCGACCAGACGAAGAGTCTTCCCAAAATAATATATATCCCCTTGTGTGAAGGTGCTTAACAAAAGTCACGTTTATTCCCCCTCATCATCAGCTCATCGGTTAAACCTTGCATTTTAATTATTTTCCAGTTTGAAATGTCCTCCTTTTTCCCTTCTCTGTGAAAAATTTGAGCTACTAGAAGACAGCAGTCTTTCTGTCTTATTTTAAAGGAAAGATAGACAGCTAACAGACTTTGCAATATTTACTCAAAAATTTCTTCAAAAAGAAAAACCATAAGAGTTCTTGCAAACGTCATGAACTGAAGGACTTTTGGGGTGCACACTATATAGTGCACAGCTCAAGGGAGACGAGTAGATAAGTGAACTTGCCATAGGATTTCCGAAACTTGACTTTTTGGATAATCCTTTGTTCATATCTTTCGTTATCTCTTGAAAAAAAAACTCCAGAAAGCAAATGGAAATATGAGAAGTCGCCAAGAATAGCCTGTTTGAACATTTTCCTTAAAATTTCTTATATGGATAAGCGTTCAATCGCTTATCTGTTTCACATCTGTCATACTTTCTCCAAGCATTTCATTTCTAGAAACTTTATGAAGCTTACGACTTTCCTAAACTACTCCCACAAATAAATACCAACTTTTAATCCTGTTTTATCTATACTCCAATATGTCTATATTATACCGTTTGTTTCGTTTTCGCATTCTCTGTTGTCTGTCAGTTATATTTACGAAATGAAACTCGAACTTGGCCATTCCCCATCTTTTCCCCAACTATGTGAACAAGCACACATGCCATTGTATTCATGAAAACACAGCATTAATTTCTTTTCTGCCAGACCAGAACCAGACCCTCGCTTCTTTCTGGTTTGGTTCTGTTTCTCTGGATGTGCTTCTGGATTCGATCAAAAATACACAAATTTTATTGTATTATTTTCACAGAGATTTTGCTTCCTGTTCTACGAACTACGGAGCGCATATTTCTGAATGTTATCCTGTATACATATTTATACATGTGTAAAAAAGCATTTTTGGGCATGTTTTATGCATTTTTACTCCAATTGTAGTAGTAAGTAAGGCAAAGTCCGTTTCGGTGGTGGCATGCCACGCATAAAACTTAATGCATTATAGTTAGAACTATCAGTCACACTTGCACTTGCCTTTTTCATTATGCATGTAATATATATAACATTTATCAACCAAACGGTAAACATCTGTTTGGGCTGTGCCTGCTCGCATTTCAAATTTTTTTCTGCTGCTAGTTCTGCTCATCGTCATCTTTTAATGCTGCTATGTGAAATAAAGTTACAGCTCTGGCTCCAACACAAATACAGATCTCCAATCCATTCCACTCTGAAAAACTTTACGTAGTTTAGAATTCGCAGGGTATGAAAAATATTGCCAGATGTGATGTGATTCCAATGTTTTTCGTTCCTTGGCGTTATACAAACAATTAAATAGGGGAACGAGGTTGATTTTCTATTAACTTACACGGGTTTTTATGCAAAAGACATTAAGAAGATGATATGCAGGATGCAATGCTGCTGCTCTTCTGTAAAGCCAAGCTGTTAAAGAAGGTGTAAGCGAATTATAGTAAGTTGTAAAGCGTGAGAGAGAAAAGGGAATTTTGACTGACCTTTGCTGCGAGACCGGGTTAAAATTTCTGATGAGTTGAGAGGAGAGCCAACCCGTCTATTCTCTTTCCCAGATGGAACGATACTCGTGGATGTAGCCAAAAGAGGTGATGGACATGGCGATGGCCCTACAGACTCTTCTTTGATCACTTTTCCTTCCATCAAGCCCTGCTGTAAAATCATACGGGATTTCATCTCTCCGGAATAAAACCAGCATCAAAATAACCTCAAAAAGTTATCTTCTTTCATTCTACTCTGTTCATTTATTCTGGTAAAAAATAGTCGGTTTTAGCCTCAACTCAATAATGGATGTGTTTTGTAATAATTAATATTCCTCACTTGTGATGCAACATCACTTTAGACGCTTTTCCACAACCACTACAAAAACGTTCTTCATTCTTTGATCAAGTCAAGTATTCCAAAAAATAATTCTTAGCAATTTAATTAGTTTGAGGTAGCCACATCAAAGAACATTTTCACAATTATTACTGCTTGACAATTTCGACAGCAGAAAACAAGCGTCCATTAGTTTCCCTTGTTCTGTTTGATTGACTGACCACATGCCAAATTCAAACAAGCCACTGTTTTAGAAAATCCAGTCAAAGAGAACAAATTCACCTTAAAGCAACTTCCGCAACTCAATCCAAAGTGCAGTAATTACTAATTTAAACACAGCCCACAGTAAAGCTACTAATTATTACTAAATTATGTTTATGCCACCACACTTTTCCGGTAAACAACTTCATGTTGCAAAATAATGCAAACAAAGTCATGATGCAAGACAGGCTGGAAGCAGACAGTGTGGCATGGCAGCTCACCAAAGACTGATGACTGATTTCACAGAAGAAAGGTTTACGATGTCTCAAAACTCCCTATTTAGATAGATGATGATGATCACATCAACCTATTTTACTCCATTGTGCCATCAGCATGGTATCATAAGTGTTCTTTCTATAAGCCTGCCTGCTGCTTTACCTTTTTCTATGCAAGTTTACGCTGGTTGAGCTCTCAATGAATGGTTACGCTAGGCACACAAGCTACAAGTATTTTGTTGTGGGCTTGCTTGTTATACCCATTATTCATTATGATTCTCGTTTGTAATACACACGGTTTAGGAGCCAAAGCCAATGCTGTGGATCTGCTCTGGTCTGGTGTTGAAAGAGGGCATATGGGTATTGGAAGATATTATTTTATGCTTAGGCATTTATGTTTATATTCTTATGGGGTCGACTGATCTGGTTCTTCTCTTCTTGATAATATATAATGATGATGCCTGCAATGCAATGCAGTGCCAAAATGCATATGGATGGATTTTTTGGTATGGATGGAGGAAGAGAGAAAAAGAGCTGAAGAAGCCATTTGAAATGTGCAGATGTTCATGGGTGACTTAAAGAGCAGCAGGCATAAACATCGTACAGATGTACGCTCAAAAAACACACAACAACGGCTACAGCCAAGCCAAAATATCCAGAAAAGCCAGAGACAAAAAATAGCTTTTAAAGGCTTCTATTTCTATTCAATTGTGAGGAAAGAGTGTGTCACAAAATATAACACGACCACAAGACTGAAATGTGAAGTAAATTTTAGACCTAAATGCAGAATCACCTCATATTCTACAAATACACATTGAACTTGTATTGAATTCAACACTCCGAAAGGGGAATGGAGAACAAAAAGACATTCACAAATAATTAGATACGAGAAATACATAATGTAATTGCAACAATAACTGCCTTTGTGTGAGTTGAGCGGATATGAGATCAATTTGGTGAATCGTCCCTCATAGCCCTACTACTATAGGAGATATCGCTTCACTTCACCTGAAAGCACTTTCACAAAATATGCTTTCTGTCATAAAACAAAATGCTAATTTATAAAATTCTCAAGTTTCGAACCAACTTTTCATTCATTAGCATTTAATGCTCTATTTGAACACTGCCTGAAGTCTGCAGCTTTTCCAGCCCATCCATTTCAACATCAAAGAGATGCCCATCAGAACAAAAGGTCCTGTCTAAATTATCATCATGAAGGCAAGAACAAATGGCGATGCTTGGAAACTGCTAGAATAGAGCGAGAAATACAGTTTATCTCATGTCACGTCATTATTGGTTTTTTAAAATACTTTTATAAAATACCACACACACATTGGTATAACACATGGCTCCCAATGGAGTCAACTTTAATGATTCATATTCTCCTTTTTTGTAGTACATTCTTTTTCATTCAGAAGATTCGCTCTGCTCAAAAGAGAGGACGTAGAAGAATAGTAAGACACGTAAGTACACCTTAAAAGACCCGACATCAAGTTGCTTTTCCCACCCACAATAGCTACTCAAATTGCCAGAATGTCTGGATTGGGTCATTTTATCTTTAGAAAAGATACAATGAACCGCATGCAGCTGACGTAGTGTGGGGTGGTGACTCAGACTTTTAAAAAGGCAGCCCTTTCAATCCAAATGCCAGCCGCAGTTTTTATGATTTATTATGAATATAGCCAAGAAATACAAACAGAGATACCAGAAGTAAGACCTTTTCCACTTTTCTTATTACAGACCATGACCATCGTACTTTGCCTTCTTTTGTCACAAAAGTATCATCTTTCAATTTCAATATCACGTGCGTTTATACGATGATTCAGCACTGACGAAGAATATGATTTTACAAAGACGATATGTACGAGAGTACGGGAGAGGAACCCTTGCGAGTGGGGGAGTTCTGGCTCTCGCACTTCATAACAGCAAATGAATAGGCAACAAAGTATTTTGCATCTCATATTACAGCTAAAATTCAACCGAACGTTCAAGCGTTATGAAGTTACCGCTACCCGAATCATCTCTCATTTTAGGCATTCAAAAAATCTTGACATTCTTGACTCATAATAATGAACGAACGAATGACCCTAGATTGGACAAAAGAGACACGATTTTCCCCAAAAAAGTTTTATTTTTGTGTTAAATTACCAAAGAAGTGCAAGTTCAGCTGCAAGCCTCGGTTAGTCACGCCTTAAAAATATAAAAATGCCTAATTTATGTCAGAGTATTTATGGATCGTTTTATGCGCTCTCAGTCTAACGAGAGATGATCTTCAAGTGTTGTCCAATTTTAAAAGAGATAATATGTAATGTACCACCAGCTACCAAAGCCTTGTAAGGAAAAGTTTCTTACAACACAATCCTTTTCGTCTAATACGTATGTAAATTACCTGCATGCATTAGAATCCGAGAAAGAACTCTTCGTCGAAAGTACCTTCCAGCTTTCTAATTTAGAAGATGCTTTCCATCCCATCGTACTACTGTGTATCTTCATCTTTACACAGAAGGGAACAGGTGTACTTAACCGGAAACTTCATGACTCGAACTCAATCACATGGAAAAGATCTTGTGCTCAAGTAATGTTTGGAAAACTTTTTTAGTCAAAAGCTGTTGCCCGTTTTGTATATTTCTTAGAGGCAAAAAAATGAAATAAATGCACAAAGTACACTTACAGGATTATGTAGGCAGACGTGCGTGGGAAAGTTAGTGATCAAAAGTTTTTGAACATTGGAGTTTGGAACGTACTTACGTCTTACTTTAGCATAGCCACATAGTTTATACTGTCATCGGAAGAGCAAGTTCTCGTTAGAAAATGGAACCACATGTGTGATAAAGCCATTACTGCTCACACTTGCTCAAAAGAATGAAATCATTGTCACTCAATTGAAAATAATTAATCTGGGAAAATAAGGTGTTGTATAATTTTAACGCCAACTTAAACGCAGTTGTACGGCAAAATAAATTACAATCTTTTTATAAAATACAATTTTCTTCAGGACATCACGTTGCCCCAATAAAACTTATCAAACCTTGTGTATGTTCTACCGTACTCGTTCGTCCATACCTATCTTCTTGCATTTCTGATGTTTACAAATATACCGACGACGACAAGCAACGGGTCTACCCTCCACCTGAATAGACAGGTGTTGAGAAAAGGGCCACAAAATGTACACACATACAATTATCACCCATTGCTTTAGTATTATTAGCTCACTTCATCTGGTACTTTCAGAATCATCGGTTCAGTCAGTCACAACGCAAAATTGAGAACTGCATTATGTAACAAAAAGTAGGCTAAGTAAAAGTAACAAAGATTTATGCCTCTCCTATACACAGGCTGAGTCATAGATTGAGACTCACTTGCTTGCAACTTGGTCGCATTATAATTTTCCATCTTCAAATAGCCATTGTATATTAAGAAACACATCTGCTCATCTTTTGAAACTCATTCATCTTCTTAAATATTTATACACATTTTTCTTACCACACGACGGCGAATGTTTGGAGAAGAGACGTCGTCAAATGTGTATGTTTTGCATCATTGTGTGTGACATGAAACTTACGGACTATGAAACGTCGACAGTTGAGACATTACACTCGTCTTTTAGCTTACTGCCACCCCACCATATACTACTTTTTCCTTCTTTCTCAAACTATTATTCTGCATTCAATGGATACAACACCTTTTTGTGAACTATTGTAGATTGCATCACCTGGACTAGCTCAATCATAACAGTGAAGCAGATGTTTACCAAAATGTGGCTGTCATCATTATTATGTTTTGAGTACAGAGACCAGGAAAAAAATCCAGTTAGATATTTCATCTGATAACTTTCTTAAGCTATAGCCATATAGCCAAGCTAGTCACAAGCGTAAGGTTAGAGTTTCTTGGCTCCGCTACAGAAACACGGACGCAGTTGTGTTTGCTAAAAATTGGATTCTATTTTCTGATTACGTTAATTCTGCACACGCTGTGGAAGATGGGTGATAGATGACTGAACAATGAATCGCATATGCATGTTTTTATGTACATACAGTGAGTTCAAGCCAGGAGTTGGGATGAAAGAGTGGAAGTGGGTTGTCAGTTTGAGCAGGCGAACGGCGTGCAGTAGTGCTCGTACATCATGTCCTTCTCGTAGGTTGTAGCATATTGGTTTCACTTTCATATTTATTGGCATGCATAGCCGCTGCGTCCTGATCGTTCCCATTTATATGCTAGCGGACTATCCCTATATAACGGTATAAGTAGTGATGGAGGCGAACGAAGAGGACAACGAAACGCGTAGCGTCAAAACGTCTGATGTCTTAGACGAAGCGTGGCTACTAGCAAAAGAGCTGGCATAACAGAGAACAGTGCGCAATTTTCTTGTCTGTGGTTTGTCCGTGAAGGAAGAAGAGTGAAGAGTAGCCTGAAGCGAACCTGTGCCCCGCGGCGCGGAGTTCGCCAACTGGTGCTGCGGTCGCCACCGGCTAGATAGAAAACCTGTGAGCTGTAAACGCGCAGAGAGGCAACGCACGATGGAGTAGGACGAAATGTGCCATGCATTGTAGCAGCCGCGAGCGGTACATCCAGGTTAGCACAGGACGTCCTTCGGTACGGGCGACGTAGGTGGTAGGGCGAGGGATGGCACGCCGGGTAGCGGCCGCACGCGGGAGAGAGTAAGCGCGCGCCGCGGTTGAGGATACGGGGACGCGGGCGCAGCATGTATAGGTTCGCTGATGTTTCACACGACAAAAAAAATCGTAACTCTCGCTCCGCAGCGAATATGCTGTTGCATTCTCTGTTCTATCGATAATCTTCTCTTGGCGCCAAAGAACATTTTTTGACGCAGACAAGGAGTACAAAATCTGACTTTGCAAGGATATACCATTCACCGCCACCCACAAAACCTGCACATCGCATAATCATGCTCCCTGACACTTCCCAAAAGGTTTATTCATGGATCTGCCACAGCCCTCGAAGTAAACAGTCTCCCATGTTGGCGCGGAAACGTGTGAAAGAACGAAGAACTTGCCCCTTCTTTGTCTGTTGGATGGGCCCTATCAAATTCCTTGGGAAGAGTTCACATTAAATACGAAATGTCACCCAAAAGTCTATTTTCAGAAGCGGTTTAAGGCGTTTTTTTACTATCTTGTAAAAAAGCATTGGCCATGCTATGGAGAGCTATTGTGTACTTTTGCCTTTGAATATTCAGTGTCGCGTTCCCCGTCTGTGTTATATATAATAAGGTTAAAAATTTCAATCATGTTACACGTCACCCCAAAGCTGACGCAACGGTCTTTTCTATGCTCATTTTTCAACGAATTAAATAATGCCAAGCTGGTTAATCCGATACATGGTAAATTAGGAAGCTTAATTAAAAATGGTTAATCGCAGTGTCAACACAAAAACAGAGCTAAAGCCCATTTTTATTGGCGATCCCTTATTATCATAGATTAGCAAGAATCAACTGAGGAGGAATTATCCACCACTCACCTCTCGTGATTGAATTCCTCAGCACATTATACTATTTATCATACGCACATCCTCGCTTCGATTGTTGGAGCACTCGGAAACGGAATGCCAGATGCACATCTAGCTAAAAGAAATTAAATAGATAATATTTATTTCTATTTTAGCAAAAGTGACAACTAACCTGCTGCGACTTGTGCTCTTTCGGACAACTGGCTATCTTTTGTTGGAGGGTGTCTCAGGTGTGGGGATTATATGAATAATGGTAGGTTGCAATGACGTGTGACAGTCGACGTATATGTTATTAATACTCAACTTCTTCAGCTCTGAGCCATTGGTCTGTTGTGTCGCGCTTATCTACTTGTCTCTTTCCTTGTCTTTAACATTGTACCTACCTCAAACCATTATCAGTTTATTGGTGAGGGACTCTGCTTTGCCCTGCTCGTCCTTTGGCCTTCATGTGGTTTATTTCTCTTATAAATTTAATTCTGTATATGGAAAGCCGTAAAATATCATATCCAACTAAAGAAAAATAATGGAAAGCAAAGCAGTTATTACGCCAATCTGTGCTTGAGACCTAAACAGGGCTTCGTTTGGTAGAATCAATTAAATGAAACAGAACACGTCATCGTGATTCTTGCACGCAGCACCACTGCAGCACAGCAGCTACTGCCACAAGAAAAAAAACAGTCACTTTGAAGAATAACAAAAACTACAATAATCATACATATCTCACTCCGTCGTTTTCCTGCTATTTTACTAGCATAATTTTTAGAAACAAGGAGTGATTGAAATGGTATCAACAAACAAGCTGAAGCCTGTGCATTCCAGGACTCAAGTTTTCCATTCATGATCATACTCGTGCACTACTGTTTCCAATAAATCTCTCCTCCGAGAGAATTGAGTGAAAATCGGGAGTGATCCATATGGTGATACAACATTTGGATTCAGTAAGATAAAGTGAGACATAGTGTAGGTCAATTTTAAGCATATTCTATCTAATGTATTTATTAGAGAAGGTCCGCTTCTTATATTATATATATGTGTTCCTGTTTTTTTTATGCTGTCTTATTTTTTTTGTTTTATGGGAGTTTTTTTTTCTCTCCCATTTTTGTTTTTTTTTTTTTGTTTTTTTGTTTATTTTTGTTTGTTTTTGTTTTTTTGGTTTTACGTTTTTGGGACCCCCAGCAGTTCAGGTGCAATAACGCAACGTCGGAAAACAAAAAAACTGAGAAAGCAAGAAGCAAGTTGAAGTGGATACTATATATACTATAAAAGTTGGTTTCAACAACGTAGATTTCTTAATGGTTTGTCACACATTAGAACAACGGCTATTTTAGGCAGCAAATCTATAGAGAAAATCACAATGGAGGGAGACGAAGCAAATATCTGTCGGGGAAAGATGTTACAACGATATGACTTAAGTCCAGAAGAGCAGAAACAAAATATTGAGCACTGGAACAAACATCTCTACGGTTGGAGTACAAACGCTAACGAGAAAACGACACTTCTTTCAGTCATAGTTGGAAGAAGTAAGGGTTAGAAAACTACATGTGAAAGATGTGGATAGCGAATATATACTAAAATACAAGAAGTAGAAGAAACACATTTTGCTTTCCAAGTTTGTTTTGTATAAAATGTGTTTCTCTCTTAAGAAGCATCAGCGCCGACCCTTTCGGTAACACTTGGTCTTCCATCATTCATCTTCGACTCTATGCCCTTCCCTTCACTCTTTCATTCTGAAATCTGTGATGGTCCACCGAGTGGAATATGGATGTGCAAGTTGCAACACGAGTTCCTTGTACGTTTCTATCTTAGCTTTTGCTTATTTTTTGTTTCAGTGACGTAAAGTTTTGAATCTCATCTCAAAATGAAAAGTAATGTGAAATACATTTGTTGCAGTTGGTGGTCAAATCATATGACATGCAGGAGGAGAAGCAGATGAAGCTTGTGGCAATAATACCCTCTGCAATTTGTGGTATAGTAATGCATCTTATGGTTTAAGTATAAAAAATGCTCATAATTTTTACTCAACTCGTATTATTAATCAGTTCAAAGATCAACAACCATTTACACTGTCACACAGCTCATTAAAGTTGATAATAAAAATATATCTCCGTGACCGTGCTGTATATTTTGAATTTTACGCATAGATTAGCTTAGCAGTTACTCCGGTATGCGTGCACAAATTTTAAGTTGTGAATTATTATTATGTTTAAATATTAGCTCGATTTCCTAGAAAATTTTCCATTACCATCCTGCTGTTGGAATGCATCTGTGATGAGAACGATTGAATGATGGAGCTTGTTTAGTTCATAATAATTTATTATTAGAATGATACTGATTAATGAACGTATCTCAACTATAAGCATTGTCAAACAACCCATTAAATCTGTATAAAATCTACTCCAACTTTCTCCATTATTACGATCGCATCGGCGACTGTTTTATCATTGGAAAATGAAAGTTTCTTCAAATAAGCACAAGCATTCACCCAAAATTCCATTCGTTCGTACAATTTGACAAGTAAGCAGTGCAGCAATGAATTTTGGAAGATAAATCTCAACCATTTATACTTGGAATAGGAAAAATAAAAAGAGGATCCGTATGTATATATAGTAAGCTCTAGCATAACCCTGCTTGCAAATAAATATTTCATATCCATCTTCAGTGAGTTGCAGCTGTTTGAAACACATCACACCTGAACTAGTTTGGAGAAATATTCGGGAAAAAACCTGAGAGCTGTAGAAGAAAGGGGGAAAACGCCACAACTTTAAGCAGCTCCCATACTGCATGTCATGTATGTGTATTAATAAACAGTATTAGACTGAATGAAAGACGAAACGAAGGCGGAAGGAAATAACAACACAAGCAAGCCTACAAATATAATATGAGTGAACGAGCATAGGGTGAAATGAAGCAAACTAACAACTTTTTGTGTGCATATCCATATTGCCTACTTTTTTTGCCCATTATCTTGAGCCGGCTGACATAATGTATGCTCCAACAACTGTGTTATTCCCACCGTTGCAGTCATTCAAACTTGTGTAAAGTACCAATGCATGGTTTGAGCAAACAAACGGATGGAGACGGAGGTCTTCTTGAAATAAGTGAGAGTGTAAGACATTATTTTGTTTAATATATATTTGGCCTTTTTAAAATTACGATGAGCTGCTGCATGTGCTTGTTTCATCGGCCACAAAATACAAATTAGACGTTGTCCCTTATAGTTTCGTTTCATGCATGCCAATGCCAACAAGCAAAGAAAGCAACTTTGTCACGTCCATGTATCAATACGTAAATATATATATCAAGTTACACTGCGTGAAGAACATTTGATTTTGAAGTTGCTTACTTTTTTATGAACTCTTCAATCTACGAGCTTTTTTTATTTTTTATCGAGTAATAATAATTGCATAAAAACGTGGTGAAACGAGCAGGTGCAGCTGAAAAACGGGTGCAGGTGCATAGTGTGATGAACTGAAATTGGACACTTTCTTTCGCGTCTTAATAAATAATCAACTACCGAGTACATTTTAGACGGGACTGACAAGACAGAAAACTGGACGTAATGGTTATATTGATTACTTAATTTTTAGACTTTATTTGAAAAACCCTTGACTTACCTGAATGGTTGCAAATAGTGTGACGAGCAAGATTTTTTAAATCTACAACGAATGCGTTAACATCAATTCAATACTCAATTGCTTTCACAAATGTTCGCGTAAAAAAAAGTTTTCACAGCCAAATATATTCACAAACCAAACTCTAACTCAACATTATACGTATGCACAATTAGAGATGAATGACGCGTTAAATTAACGATTTCAATTTTTTTAAATGTGTTTTTAAATACTTTTTAAAAATAAAGATTGAGAATATAACGTGGATGATGGAGATTATTACACAATCCAGAAAACTAATATTCGAGAATAATTTTAGATAGAATCTGAAAGCAAAGCCCAGTGCATACTTCAAACTGTATTTACGTAGGAATTTTCAATCAAACACCGTTTGTTTTTTGACAAGACAGATAAATGAGACTTCGAGCATGGAGCTAGTTCATGCTTTGGAAAGGAGCTTTTCCCAGCTGTGTTACTTTGGTTCGACTCCCAAAACGCAACTGACATAAACCGGAGCTCACTCTCACACTTTTTCCTCCAAACGCCAGTTTGAGAACAGCAGCAGTCAGCCAGCCGTCCCAATCGGGATATGATCCACAAAGCACTCTTCTTGCTTTTGAACATTTCGGTATGGCAAGCAGCACGCAAAAGCAGCAGATAGAGGTTGATGGTTCCCTATTTGTTCTCCACTTTAAAACAAGAAGTATATTGCATTGCTTTCCAGGAAATCCAATTGGAACCTGCTTTCGTACACTCTCTTTAGAATATAAGTATAATAGCCCGGAGCTACTGCAATTTCCTAACTCTGCCTATTTTCTTATCTCAAAACAGTCCACCTCCACCACCTTATGTCAGGAGCAAGTAGGAAGCTTCTTAGGCCATTACCATCATCATCTTCTTAAAAACTTGTTCCTTAAAAACAATGTGTAGACAAGATGCATTTAGGCTTCTATTTTTACCGACAACTAACACATATAGCATTTGACTGACAGAAAGAAAGCATATAATGCAATATTTCTAACATACCATGATGATGAGATGAGCCTCCCATAACTATACATCCCATCAGCATTCTGTAGTTTTCTCATCCCATCCCATATTTGCTCTCTCATCTTTCGCTTTCACTGCACCTTGCCTGGTGGAAGAAAAAATTACAAGAGCTTCAGCAGCATCAGTTCAATGAGGATGATGGCAAGCCGTGTTTTCTCCTGGAGCTGTGAAGAGAGGCAGAAGAATGCTGCGATAGATTAGGAGTCTGGTTTCCTTTTCATAATAGCTCGTCGTCGACCTGTTTCTACAGGTTTTTCACATGATCACCACCACCACACATCCACTGGTTTCATTTCCTTTTTTCTCTACTCCATCTCCACTTTTTCCATACTGTTTTTACGTGTGGCCGTGGGAATTCTGAACAAATGTGCAATTTTCAGAGCACTTCCTTTCTACCCACCACCACTATCATTTATAATATCTGCTCCCTTTTATATTCCTATATTCAAAAACTCATCCATACTCAGTTCTCGGCTGTGTGCTTGCTTTGCCATCTTATCGTAACTGGTGGTGGTGGTGGTTGGGATCATCGAGGCAGAAGGATTTACAGAAAGAAGATGGAATGGTCGAGTTTTTGGATGGGATTCTTAATCCTTTGTATTTTCTACTGTGGTGATGTGAAGTGAAAATCACAAGACGATTCCGTTTTCCCATCTTCTTCTTCTTCGAGAATAAATATGCATTCACTTTGTTAGAGATGGCAAATATCTGGAAAAAGGCTTTCTCTCCATATCTCTTCTTGTATTGTTGATTGAATGAGTTTTTCTATCTATGTACATTCTTCATTGTACCAGTATATGTATGTCAGCAACCACTTGTCTCAATAAAAACAATATCATTCCCCATTAGAAGCACTTGGCCAACATGACGCTCGACAAGCTCATACTTTCTTGTCTGTGCCACCACGAAAAAACCGAGCTCGTCTTCACATGGTGTTTTGAATACCGTGAGACTTTTCTTCTTTAATAATGTTTTAGAAATATTCTGTGTAGTTGAAACGGAAGCAGCACCAATTCTTTGATGACACTGCACTATATCGGGAGAGGATTCAGTAGTGACAGCACTCTTTCTATTCTTAGGGTTTAAATCTTGGAGACAATTATCATCCAACAGGCTTAGTTTAGCGAGCCCAGTACGACATATGCTTAGAGGGTCCATGTCTCCAACGAAAACATTTTTGCTCTTTGGAACCACTCCCGTTCGTTTCTTCTTAGAACTATTAGTAGTAGACCTTGGTCTTTTAGCTGTTGAGCCGGTGTTCGAGGTTCCATCATTTTGCTTCAAGTAATTTTTCAGCCTAATGAAAGTGGCGGATATTGCTGCTTCTTTGTCGTTGTCCGCTTCGAGGTTTTCGAGGCTGTCACCGATGATGGGAAACTTGATAACTTTTTTTCTTACAAACTGCTCGTCCACATCACGTAAAGCAATGTTCCAATGTTTGTCGTAAGCTTCCACAAAGCCTGTGAGAAAACCTCTAAAGCCGTTAGCACTCCTGGTCCAAAGTTTTACCCTTATGCCTTCCTTCATAACTCGTCGCAATACTGACAGCGGCCCTTCGACGGTGTCCATTAACGTTAATATGTTGGGATGCTCTCTTCTAGGTCTGAAGACGGGGAGCTGATGAGGAAGGAAACGACGACCTGGAATTGGAAATTCTGGAGTTGCGGTTGGTGGCGGCTCTGAGAGCCCTTTGGAGGTGGACGCTTTAACCTCTAATTCCTTCACAGTTAGTTGCTTAATGGGTGCCACATCCTTGCGTGGGGTTTTACTTGGGGATTGGACGGCTTTTGAGTATTGCTTAAGATTTAAATACTTTTTTACTCCTTCTTCCACTGGAACCATGTCAGTTGAGCCGCATGCCAATGCAAGAGTAGGGGAAAATGATGGGGAACTGAAATCGAACATGGATTTTGCAGTGGAGTCCAGTCCATCACTGTCATTCGATGCTTCAGACCAAAGCGTTAATTCGCTGACATCTGAACTCATTGATTCAACGGGACTACTAGGGACATCCTCACAGTGAATTTTTTCCATGTCTTCTTTATTCATCTAACATAACAATGAACAAGTTAAATCGTTAACTGGTAACCTCAACACCTTAAATTGATAACATAAAATGCACCTTACGTTGATGGTGGTGATGGTTAGTTGGCTGATCTACAATTATATTACGTTAGATGCATTCAACTTGGAAATTAAAGTCATTCCATTCAGTAAAAAGGAATTTTTTCAATGGTTTTAACGATTTAACTTCCACTGGTGTCTTATTCGCCAATTTCACTCATTCACAGCATAAAATTAAATTGTAAATGCACATATATTTTAAGAAACATGGAAGTTGTGATGAAAAAGATGGGAAAGTAGTGCAAACACCGTGTTTTCATTAGAAACATGCAAATGCAACATCCAGATATCAACAAATGTGCCAGAGTTGGCTCCCGCTGAATATTATGATTTCGCTGGAATAAGTGAGACATTGTGTAAGCGCATTACTTTGACGTCGCTGAGTTCGCTTGCTTCATAGCATCACGTACCATTTTTTTCATTTTCTTGCATACGCATTTTAATGGATGCAAAATGCAAATGGATGATTAAAATAATATGCTAATATAACTGGTATCGGTATCATGAATGAACACAACATTTAATTATTGACTGATTTTTTTATGATGGCCGCAGCAGTCAAGTCAAAGACCACTGCCCAATATACGAGCCAATCCAAGTAGCATCGCTGGAGATAGTTCGCGACCTTCGGGGCGTTGTCTTCTTGTCACTCTCGCTAGTGAGTCTCTGCGCTGCGTATCGAATCCGATGTGAATTCATTCAACGAGTCCATTTTTTGTCGTGCAAAAGCTGAGCCATGCTAACTACGTAATTGTCAGAATTAGGGCATACGACATGGGGAACCGACAGGCGTAAACTACTGGTTTTGTATTACGTATCTGGAACATTCTTGTAGACATAATGAGGAATCTTCTTAAGGAATATAAAGATGACGAGGTGTTTCTTTCAACTTTTTTTCTGGCCGATTATAATCTAATCTGACTGAATCCGCAGCATGCATATTTTTTACTTGGTCTCTCTAAGGTGAGGTCTCAGAAAGACCTCTCTAATAAACTATATCAAACTTAAGCTACTCGTTTATTAGAGTGTGGATGAATGCGGATCTCCAACACAAATCATTCCCAAACTCGGCCAAATCCATTTAAATTACGTAAGTATTGTTGTAGGAAGAATGGGATGGCTTCAGTATGCGTGGTGATCAATAGTCACCCATTTTAACTCTGATCATTCATCATCATTCATTAATTCAAGCTGTTTTTTGTCTGACGAATGCCTCTTATTCCTTTTCTTGGGAATCCAGGATGTTAAATACGGTGTATATAAAGGTGTGAAGAGGGATCAACAAGTATTCAGTGTTCAATCATTTCTCCTTTAACTTCTCCTCCAAAATATATCTCGCTTTTGTAAAAGCAATCAAAATGAAGGCCACTGTAAGTTTCTGGAATACCATCCAGTATCATTTTCATGGTTCAGGCTAATTGCGAGTAGAAACACATATCATTTATTGAGTTGTGATTATCATTTATGTATTTCGAAACATTTTAGATTGCTCTCGTTTTCTTGGGACTTGTTGCCCTTTCTACCGCCGGACTTCTTACTTCATACGCTGCAGTTCCAACCATTGCTCATACTGGAGTAGTTGGAGTCTCCCCATATGGCTACTCATCCCTTGCCTACCCCTACGCCGCTGCCAGTAAGCTTAACCATAAAACTATTTTAAAATGTAGAAATGAATCCCTTGTGAAATTTAAAAATTAAATAAATGTCCATTTTCAGCCTATGCCACTGGTGCCAACTACAAGCTGACCCTTGACACTTCTCTTCCCGGATCTGCCTACGCCTCTTATCCATATGCTGCTGCACCAACAGCTTATGGCTATGGAGTTATCAAGACTTTGTAATTCAATCCATTATTAGAATATCGTTAAATTTTTATATATTGCTTTTTTAAACACATAAACTAGGCAAAATTATGAAAAGACAAGTTCATTACTGATTATTGACCCTTATTTTGAATAAAATCATTTTCAAAGTATTTTATTATCTTCTTATAAGTTAATTGAATTTGTTATTACATTATCACACTATAGTTAAAGCAGTTTTTATGCAATTTTACTCAAAAGCTAACCAGAAACATGAACATTGAAAATAACATGACATAATTCAATTAAAATCCACACTATTCTCAGCCACACGATTTGCGCTTTCAAAATTACTAAATTAAGTTACATTCTAGTTTGCACATCCCAATTTGCACAACTCACGCACGATAAAATAAAAACGAACTTGAGTTGAGAGCTAGTCACACGTGACACGTGACTGAGAACAAGTTCTTGTATTCCGCAAGCCATCTTCAATTAACGCACGCATAAATATGCACATTTACAAAACCATTATGTTGTTGCGAATTACACTTGTGCTCTCAGCGCTCAAGATATTACGCAGCTTAAAACAACAACGCTGAAATTAACTTTGCAACACGGACACTGATATGGTGTCTGAATGAGATAAAAATCAAATTAATGCTAATTTAACTGATTTTTATTGGAATGTAGGAATTTTAATTGTATATTAGTTTCCGAAATAAATTACGCATGATTTATAAGATGGTCGTATATCGTAAAAAATTCTATATTTGTATTTTCATTGTCATGTTAAATACCTACGCCATATAAGAACATTCGTAAAATTTAAATCAGACCAAATTCTATAAACGTTTGAATTTGAACAGAAACCTATACTTATTTTGATGCGCCAAATAATCACTTTACAACTTGGGAGGAAAATTACTGTTATTAGGAAGGATGAGAAACGGTATTGAGGTTAAATCCGAATTTGGTATGTAGCAATGAGTGAGATGATGTATTTATTGTAACATCTAGAATTAATTTGCGGTAGAGTTGACATCCTTTCATAATATTCTAATAGTCGAGTTATATTGCATATCTTTATTATTATCACACTGTTTTACCGGGCTTGCAATTGTTAAATGAAAGTGGACACTTATTGATCCAATCAATCACATTATTAAGTCAATCATCTAATAATCAATGTATAATTATTCATTTTAAAAAGTTTGATTCAACATTAAATTAACCTTACTCTAAAATGAGATCAAGAACGTTCACGTAAGTAAAACTTATAATGTTACATAATGATTGACGATTGTCAACAAAGAACGTTGCCATCTTGGATGCGAAAGAAACATTTGTACAAATTACATTAGACGAAATTCATTTAATAATGGGCAATGCGACTCAAAAGAATTCGTAATCCATCTATCTAATGAAATGAAGGCAATTTACCATTACGGATGATCTATTTTTTTGAATGACGAACAACGATTGTTTCTTTCGGACAGCGCAGCAAACCTATTATTACGTAGCCGCTGCTCATACAGCTAAATAACTTTCACATGTCAAGCAAATGCAATGTCATTCTTAAAACTCATCTTCAAGGCAAAAAGACTAATTAATTGATTGATTAAGTAAACACCAACCGAGCGTATCGTAGCAGAAGTCTGTGAGAATTATTCTACAGAGACACCTGCAGTTCCCTAAAGGTTTCTAGAGTTTATTGTGGATATTTAAAGTAATATTCTTACGTCGCTGAAGCGTTACGAAAGATGATTTTATTATGAAACCCATTAAGAGTTTTGAAGATTGAAATAACATTTTTAAGGATGCTCTCATTATGGTTTGAATCAAACTGACATCATTCTAAAGTAAACTATTGATGGAAAGGTTGAACGTTGAACTAGATTTCAGAGGGAGGACCTTCAACAATTTGTGAATTGCGTACAAAAAAATACCTAGGACTCGCTGCAAAGGAAAACCTGCCGTTGCCGACAAACAAGCTGAAAATAATAAGCATATAAGTGTCTCATTTAGTTTATGATTTAATTGTTTACTTTTTTGTAAAATATCTGCATTTTACACCAATGTACCTCTGTCAGATGCTAATTTTAAACAATTGAAATTGTCAACACCTACAATTCATATCTGTTTTAATAATTATATTGCTACCATCATCACATTTCGGATTTGGGTCAATTGGAAGAAAAATTGCATCTCTTTAAATCCTCTTAATATTAATTAACATGAAACCTAAAACATCCAGCAATTACATAATATGACTTACGTATTTTAAAATTTTGTCCATAAATTGATATTGATAAAGATATCACATGTGAGTGTAATTCAGCTTATACGGTTTTGTTGCAACTATAATAATCGTATGCCGGTATTGATCAATTATATCTGATTATAGCATCCTTGTTCCTTATACCCAATAATGTCGATGATTATCTTGCCAATAAGTGTCAAAGCATTCTTCTGGTAACAGAATTTTCATGTTATGTCATGAGCCGAGTCATGACTAGAAGTTCTGAATGAACAGTATTCTTCTTCTTGTAAAGGTAAACGCAAACATCTCATCATCATACCATATCGCACAGCGAGTAAAATTAGCCAGACAACGACAAGCAGTCATTTAAATCATTTTTTTAACGAAAATTCGATTCAACTTCAACCTTTGTCATGCATTTCATTGCAGCAAAAATTACAACAAATATTATATTGTTCACAGCATGCACTTCAGAAAGAATGATTGCAACTACACAAGTCTGTATTGATACTCCTGCTTCCAACTTCAGTAATATCATAAATATAAATTAAAAAGGGAAAATTAATATAATCGGAATATAATGGCTTTCGTTGTTTAGCGGGGCAATAAATTGCAAGTGATTTTGGGGAGGTAACTCTTTTGACTTGACTTAGCTAGGGGTCTCAAAATACGAAGTTGGCTTGATGAGTGATGTTGATCATCCTCTTGACTTGACTGATACGTAATGCGTACAATATGTGCATTGGTACATTTTCTATAGGTTAAGAAACGGCATAAGATAATGCGGTGGTGAGGCTTGTCCGCTTGTCTAGAAAGATATGGTTTGCAAGAAGATGTCATGTTAGATGTGGTTTCGTTGCATTAGTGTGTTCAATTGTGAGCACGAATTGAATGAAATCTCTTTTCAACCATGCATCTACACTCTTTGTTACGAGAATGAGATGATGACCATGTATAAACTAACTTAATGGAGTAAGATTTAGCAGGAGGAGTCCCTTATTAATGACTCTCATCATTAGGATCATAATCGAAAGATTAAGAAAGCACAAGATGAGGATGGCCTATAGTATATAGCTATTAATGCCGTGGTCTCTATTAAAACATACGTGCTTTGCATAATGCGCTATATGAAAAACGCTTGTTGATTTCGAGTTGATGCCTTTTGATTAGTAATTTCTATCATATTTGGCTTTGTTGAAGAGTATCTCGAGGGCACGCTCCCTTACAACTGAATGGGATGAGTAGTAGGACTTGACTTGACAGTGATGATGATGATGACACTTTAAAATGCATGTGGGCTCATCGTTTAGTGAAAAACAGACAGACATTGATTCATTTTTGACAAAAAATGATCTCATTAATATCAAACCGTCATATCTTCATACGGTGAGCAATGTCACAAGAAATTCATTATAAAATTGTCTGACAGTCAATGAAGATTCCTCAGTTGACCCAGGCTCCTTTTAAATGGTGGTGTGGTGTGTGTGCGGATTCAAAATAAAACAACTATAATTATTTATTGAAAATACCCAGTGAAACTTTAAAAAATGAACTGTTCAGCATTTCTATCCGCAATATGGCTGGCTTTAGCCGTCATTTCCAGTGTTGTGAGTTTACCAGTTGCCAGTAATAATGAGGGTGGAGGTGGATATCCAGACTCTCTACAAAGTTTAGGATATGGAGCACCATCACCATCATACGGGACCGGCACTGGCAGTGGCTACGGAAATGTAATATAAGTGAATTTTTTTCAGGTTTCGTCACTGAGTTTTTGTACTAAAATACGGTGTTATTTCTTAAATTGAAGGAACCTGCCAACTATGATTTCCAATATGAAGTCTTCGGTGGAGGAAACTTTTTTGGACATCAGGAATCACGAAGGGATAAAAATACCAACGGAAAGTACCATGTTTTACTCCCTGACGGGTATGTGTGATTAAATTATCAAAAATCATAATGAAAATTACATTAAATACATTTAAATTTGTAAACCGCAGCCGTCGCCAAATTGTTACATACACTGCGGATGAAACTGGCTACCATCCAACAATTACTTATGAAGATGCTGGCTCAGAAGGTGGATATCCTAACTCTCCATCCAACGAAGGCTATGGAGCCCCTAGCTATGGAGCCCCTGCAGACAACAGTTTGAACTCCCAAAATCGTTACAGTAGTAGAATCAAACGCCAGCACTTTGGTGAGAACGACGAGCAAGCCGACGTTGTACAAGTCTACAACCAGACTGGACAACGATTTAGAAACAGACAAAGGAGATTCACGCCGAAAAAAGGCTACCTCATTGTTTACCCTAGCTCGCCCTCAGTAATTCAAACTGACAAAAATTTAGCCACTTCAAGTTAAATTCCAAAGAGCAAAACCAAATCAAGTCTATCAAGCCAACAATAATACTTGTATATAATGTTTTAATAGAAGTCTATGTATAGTGTATTTACCGTTAATTAAAAACCTACCTCAAGCTTAACAAGCGCATTACGTTATACATTCACATTTATTACATCATTTACCATCGTAATGTACAGATCAAATCTGTATTGGATGTGCAACTGTCAAATATTTAATGTTCAAGGAAATGGCGCTATAATCATTCAATTTTTTTTTTGCTACAATCATTTACATTGCCATAAAAATGGAATGGGACACGGACCTTCGCTCTATTCAAACTACATTCCCTTTAACCTACCCGAAGGTCAATATCATCAAAAAATTTATTGTAGTGAAACAGCAAAAAGTCATTTTTCTTCGAAATGGCAGACGAGCAATTAAATAAATTCGGTTAACGATTTCGCATGCCCCCGCAATCATTTATACAATTGCGTCAGACAAAAAAGCATTTAAATTCGGAGAGAAAAGTTATAATAATCTACACCTAAAACAATTTAACATTGCACTTCACTCAAAAAAAAATCCATGTTTCATCACGTATTAATAATGACTAAACTACCGTTGTGTAGTAGTAGCTTTTAGTATGGTGACCTGAAAGGAAGAAATTTGAAAACTAAAAGGACTTATTCTCTTCTTCATTTCATCATCATTCACACTTTACTATATAATACCTAATTTTTTAAACAATTTGCCTGTCTGTCATTTTTTTATTTCTTTTGACAGACAATGCACAAACAATAAAAATGCCGGCGGTAGATGCTGATGCTATTGAAAGCTGTAGTGTCATGTCATGTGTAATTTTAGTAATTTAATAATAATTCTTGAAAAAAAAAATCATTAGTACTGAAAATTACTCCACACCACTGCGCATTGTCTTTGTGAGCTAGTTTTTTAAAGTCAATAAATGTGTAAAGAAACGTGCCAGAATTAAACTCAAGATAATGGCATCACGACTTTTTGAAGATAATTTTTTGAAATGTGGGCAAAGGACGAGGTAATAAACCTCTAACAAATCAGTGAAATTTGTAGCACCTAATTGTGTAATTATTAGGGTCCGGAGCAAATATATTAAAAAATGTAGTATACTATAATAGGTGTAACCAATCACTCAGAGTGACAAAGAGTGATTAGAGGGATTATTTTGCTGATTTTAAAAGAGGGGGATTTGAAGAGTGGTTCAAGAAACCCAAAAGAGTGAGGGTGAAGGATTTTTTATTTTGAAAGTGGTGAGTGATTTTCAAACCAATTAAAAAGAGTGAGAAGGATTTTTTGCACCAAAGAGTGAGAAGGAACGGTATGGGGCTTCCTAAGAATTATGAAAAATCAACACAAAAACAGTAAAAAAGAGATCGGCGTTCAAATGAACACAAAAAATGATGACCTTTACACTTTATAACGCATAATACGCTAGATTCTAGACTTTGTTTGTTCAAAAATGGTCATTTGTAGGTAAGAGTAATGAAGGATTGGTTTTGATTTCGGAAAGGAGTCACAAAGAGTGATGAGAAGGATTATCTAAATGTACTGCAAAAGAGGGAGTGAGAGGGATTATTGAAAATTAGAAAAAAAGAGTGAAATTGGTGAGTGGTTTGGTTTTGAAAAGAGGGAGGGAGTTGAACCGGTTTGGAATTCAAAGAGTGGTGAGGGGAGTTTCGACCCCAAGACATCTATGATGTATGCAAAATACCTGAAATCTGTAAAATATATCCTAAAATATAGCTAAAAATCAGAAAATATGCCAATATATACCTAAATATCAGCAAAATTATGCGAAAATATACCCCCAAAGTCGTAAAATATATTTAAAATATATCTGAAAATCAATAAATATGTTGTAAACACATGCAAGCATTCTGAAAATATAGGTTTTTATATCAGTCCAAATCATAATTGTTTACACAAATGTATGCGTACAATATAAAAAATACATTCAAGCAAACCAGTTTCATTTCATAATTATTTCAAGGTGACAAATCAGAGCCCAACAAGGCCTTTCTAAACTAGAAATTTTTGAAGATTTCCATTTCAAGAAGCCTTTCCTAGTCTAAACCCCTTCAGTTCACCTTATTGTTCTTAAAGGACAAGATTTAGCGATGCTACAACTAAAATTGATCTAAATTAACATTAGGCATCTACCACTGTTTCCACTATAAATACGAAAACATTTTTGATGTCCCATAAACCTTCACAGCATATTATAGAAGCTAAGTATTTCCCATAATTTTACTATTGCTTAGAATTTTCTTGGTATTGTATCCAATACTTGAACAAAAAATCAAACTTTTTCCTGAAACGGTTATTTGCCATACGATATAAATGTTAAACCGCAAAATATAATCTTAAAATATGCAAAGATATACCTAAAAAGCCAAAATATTGCAAAAGTATACCGGAAAACTTGGTCTCAATCGACCTATTTTTAATGCATATTGTCACATACGAACGACATATCTGCTCAGTCTTATCGAACAAAAAGTATCCAAAAGTCATAAAGTTCCGGACCCTAGCTAATTATCAACAGAAGCATGGTAAAAAAACGCCTGCTGTTTGGAGGCCAACCAAAAAGGTACACCAGCCACCCAAAATAAAGTTCAGATTGAAAATGTGACTGTTTCTATTTCACATTTTTATGCACTCGCGAATGCACTTCCATTTAAGTTTCGAATGCATTGCATTTATATGCATGTGCATCATAGGTTGTGTTGTATGACCTTACAGCCATCAAGCTTTGTTTAAGAGAAATTTCGTAATAGATCATTTAAGGTAGCAATTTTTATGTGTTAATCATTCCATTTTTTGACTACCAAACCCAATTCCAGTTTTAATCGAGATTTGGTATGTGTTATCATAAAATAAAAGCAAAGTAGTTTGATTTTTTCATTGTACAACAGACTTTCTAAATTGCTTTCTGCTGCTGGTATTGCTGTATACTATAAAACTCATGAAAATCAGATAATTTGATTACACCTATTTCAGTGAACCCATTATATGCACCAAACTATTCACTTTAAAATTTAATAATTAATTAGCATATAAATCACTTCAATTATTGCTCTATCAGTTCCGGCAACGGTTATATGTACGGGTTTGAACGCTAAAAAGATGATGGTGGCAGCATAATGCATGCCGTTTCCTTCCTCTATTCTCTAGGTTAATGATTCACTTAGATTATAAACTTTTACTTGGGCTGGTAGAAAATGAAAGTGCCCAACTTGCATTGCAGCAGCTGCGATTAAATTAATTTGTTTGCAATTAATAAACAATGGGTGTAGATGAACAAGTATTATGTATTTTACCACTAGATTAGATTCATACAATTTAAGTTTGCTTATCTTAAGTTTCTCAAACTTTTCTGTTGAGTTAGGTTAAGTTAAACTCCGTTTGGTACTCAAGCATATGTGTACACTTTAGTTTATACTAATTGTGATATCAAAAACTGCATCATACCGGGCTATTCCCGTTTGTCTAGTCACTTCATCATATGTATGAATGAAATGCACAATAAATTCTGATTTGCGAGTGACTGTAATCATGTCGTAATACTCGACTATTCAGTGCAGTAACAAACCGTAACGAATGATCAATGAGGAAGCCTCACTGAAAATATATGCAGAACATTTTATGTATGCATGCTCGTCTGTCTGACATAATGGATTGAGATTTTTTATTTATTTTCCCTCGTGCAACATTAACACATTCTTTAAGTTTAAGCGAATGTCCACTAGAAGCGTCAGCTTTGTCACAACAGTCAGCAAAGAAGAAAAATCTTGCTGTGAATTTAAATAATAGCTCAGTTCTTCGTCAGGTTGTAAGAAGCTCATTCTTATTGAGCAAATACAACGTCAGTGTGAAGCATTTGAGACGAAAATGGAGATTTGACGGATGGTGAATATTTTAAAAGCAAACAACAAATGGTTTACAAACGTCTAACCGGAAATGGTCATTGTGAAATGAGCAGTAACTCCAGACTTGATTTACTTAATCCATTTAGTTACTGCGTGATGTATTTATTTATTTGCTACAAACTTTATGCTCCTTCCGTAATTGGAAAAGAATGAATATGACAACGGCTAATGTAAGAGTAAAGCTGCGGAGGGATTTAATGTACTTTGTACTTCTAGCACAAATTATCGGTAATGACACAGCTTTTAAGTTTATCCTCGAATTTTGTCATTAAGGTTACTACCATCATTGCAGAAATCACAGGATCATGCCGTACATGTCCTTAGCATATAAAAGAGTACATTTTTTATTGTTTTCCTATAAAATAAATGGAAATATTTATGACAGATACAAATTGGCAGCTGTATCGGATTTGCTGTGGAAAGGCTTGGTTTTCATGTTATGTAAACGTCGACGCTATATAAGAAGTAAGCTCGTTAAGAGATATTTCGTAAAATAAGAAAACAACGGAAGAATCGGTCTACTGATTTTCTTTCATCATCACATCATGATGAACATCATCCTTGTCGAGGATGACATCACTAACAAAATCTAAATCAATTTCTTGCCGACTAACTGCGTAACACTCGCACTCATATTATGTCATTTGATAATGCAATTACGGATTGCCACAGTTAGTAGTACAGACGTCACATTGCCCCAGATTTATGTTCTTCTAGCAGCCATCTAAATATAGCAATGTGACAATGGATTTTTATGTTATTATTATACTCTGCATAAACTTTTACCTACCAAGAGCATAGTTTCTGTCACAACTTCACTTTCAATTTTCCGCAATAATATTGTAAGATGTGATGAGTATTATTGTCAGATTATAGTGCCGTTATCATCATTTGACACGATACTACTGCATGTTGCTTTTATTCAATTAACACAATAATAATGGTGTAATTATTGGAAGCAAAATAGTTAGATGAGAGCTAATAATTTTGCTAGAAATTAAGAAGAATGCAAACATTTCATAACGTGTCCTGCCTTCAAAATCCCAAAAACCAACAAAATCTAACCACCTTCCATGAGGAAGAAATAAACATTCTGGTGAGATTCCTAAACTCGGCGTGAAAATTTGTATAATGTTTGAGTAACATCAAGACATTTTCGCTTTCTTGAGAAAAATTGATATCCGAGTATTAAAGAACTGGAAAAATTATAGGGGAAAACTTCAAATATCTCATCCATTTTTTGCCAAGTTTTCCGGCCATTCTTCTTCAAGTTCAACTAGAGAAATGTTCTGTCGAGGAAAACTTGCAATTTCGATGATTTTGTGCTGTGAATGAATGGAATGGAACCAAGTATGAGAAATATGAAATATAAATAACACCAAAATTTACATAATGCCTGAATTGGAGCAAGTAGCTTGTCGCTATTTTTGCTATTAATAATGGCATAATGATCTTGCTCCTTCTGTATGAGCAGAGCATACATAACTCGTCAGAAGTATATGAAATATTCATACATTTGATGGAAGAATAAAGCATGAAACCACGAAAAGATGGTTGTGTATTGCAACAAACATCTTGATAACAGTTATTGTCATTTGTTAATTTTATACACATAATATATGCTCCTCCATTTTCTTGCGGTCTTAAACCTAAATACAATAGAATGATGACGGAGATGTTGGACAAATGAGTGTGATTTTGGCTAATCCATCTACTGCTGTTATTACAAATATTTTCATATCTTTTCAAAGCTATTGCCTTCAAAGCTCCGTGTGAGACATGACCACCTCCTCCACCGCCAACATCGTTTCATCAAAAGCAGTGTATTAGAAAAGCTAACAATTTAACTAGATGGCTTAGTTTGCATTTCAATTTTCAGTCCTTCTAATATTTTCGCATAGCATAGGCGCCACCGAACCACCAACACCACCACTCCGAGAGAAGAAAGGAGAGGTCTAACAATAATAATATAATGTAATTATATAATCCAATGATGATATAGTGATGCTAGTGGTGATGATGATGTGACTAAGTGATAATAATGATGATGATGATCAACGAGCGAGGGATGCTTCAAGCTAAGCAGTAGCACAGAAAAATAATGCTAATTCGGTCACTCTCATGAAGATTAGACATTAGAGAAGCTTCAGCTTGCATCAAAATGTACCAAAAATCCATTCTCAATTTTATTCAAGGCATGCGCAAAACTGCACGAATGAGCGTAATTCTTCATTTTTAGTACGTATATTATGTTATATGGGTTTTAATATATATTGAATGCAAAATCTGGCTTTTTGTTTGTCACGCTGCGCTGAATTTTGCACAAGCGTTTCACTATATAAAGCTCTGTTAACTATCTGTCACTCCGTCATTCCTTATTTATTAGCCCTTCCTTCGATTCAAATCTAACTGAGCACATGTGTGGTATAGTATGTGGTGGTGGGTTAACTAACTATTAAAGTCAAGAAAATTTGTAATATTAACTTTTAGAATTTTTTAAAGTTTTTCTACTTGTGATTTTCGGTGCCATACTTAGCAAAAATATGTTGTTGAAAACCGTTCAGGTAACTTGTTCAAATTGTGGTTTCGGTTGTATCTTTTTGATTGTAAATTAGCCAGTTGTTTTCATTCATGAATTTCGTAGAATGCAGCCATCTTGGGGTTGGTCTGCTTGACAAGTGTAGCATTTTCAGAGCCTCCATCAAGCGGGTATGGCGCGCCTGCCACGGGATATTCTGGAGGTGGAGGAGGGGGAAGCAGTGGAGGAGGTTATTCCAGTGGTGGAGGTGGAGGCGGAGGAGGTTCAGGTTACTCCGGAGGTGGGGGAAGCGGGGGATACCAGGTAATTCCATGTTGTTTATTCAGGTTCCGTTCCATGGGTAGAACAGAACGATATCGCTGTATTGATCAGAACGCCATATAGTCTTCAAAAGTGAAATTGTGAAATTTGCAGCAGGAGAATTATCCTCCAAAACCGTACAGTTTTAACTACGCTGTGAATGACCATTACTCTGGAGCCAATTTCCGTCAACAAGAAGCTTCCGATGGAAACAATGTGAATGGGCAGTACACCGTTCTTTTACCTGACGGGTATAGAAAAATGGAAAAATATTCAGGCGACATGAATTGTTAAACTAGTCATTTGTAGTGAACAAAGTTTTTCATGTAAATTTCAGTCGGACACAAATTGTAAAGTACAATGCTGACTGGAAGAATGGATTCAATGCCGAAGTCACCTACCAGGTCAGTTTCAAAGATATTCAATCTTGAAGTTTTTAAGAATCCAAACTTACGCTATATTGATTGATCTAAATAGGGTGAAGCTAAATACCCCGAACCCCCAAGGGGAGGATATGGCAATGGAAACAGTGGAGGAGGTGGTGGTCAAAGCTATGGAGCTCCAGTTTCCGCCCCATCACAATCTTATGCTCCCTCAGGTGGAGGAACTGGTGGATATTCCGGTTAAAAACTGAAGGAAACATCCTTTGTAATTATCTTGTCTTATGTAACTTTGTTTTTGAGACTGTACTTCATTTTCTACCTAGATTCTTACCTGAACATAGTAATTTCTTTTAAAAACAAAATACTTTTCATGCCACACTTGTAACCCTTTTTGGTATAAGGGCTGCATAAATGTTTTCTAATTTTTTTAAACAAAAATTCCTTCAGTTTCCCTTGCATTTTTTGCCAAGCTTATTATTTTTATACAGAAATAGAAAATAGCTATTATTCTTCAGTGTGATCTTTGTCTCAACTACTAACTAACCTACTTACCACCACTATAGCAATCATTGTAGCGTTTTGGATGTTGCTGCGTTGATTTGATCGTAATATTTGTACAGTTTTGTATTGCACTTTTTTATTCGCGTAATGCTCGTAAACAGTAAATAAAAGGGTAGTCACCACCGAAAGCTCATAACGGTCTTGATTTATTCGTTCTTTATAAATTCGCAAAAAACCGTACCAATGCATGAGTGCTTTTTCATGATAATCAACAGAATTAAATTATTTTATTTGGCACGAATGTGATAATTGAAATGCTATCGCATCTTTGCATCACATTTCATCGGACATCAGCACTACAGGATATTACATAATATTATTTTGTGCGTGTCTGTCATTCTTGCACGCAATTATATTACGTTGAGCACCGATTTTTCTCTTGGATAAATACCCAAGACGCCTGTGATGAAGACAAATCCCCATGGAGGAAATGCTATCTGTAATTTCTGTTGCTGTAAAGTTGTTTGATATTATGTACGATTAAAAAACTATAAATACCCTGTTTTAAAATCAAGTACGAAAGGGTAAAGCACCCCGCACTTTAATTAAGTGTGTAGATATTTACTGCAACGTTGAAGTCTATCACAATTTCATGATGACGAGGAAGAGTGTGAGTCAATCACATATTTCCCAAACTCCCTCATATTATTCTGGCAGTCAGAGTGGCAGTGAAAGTGGAATTTCTGACGAGGATGAGTCGCCAGAAGAAGACACAAAATCTTCCACAAAGTGTGGAGCGTTCTGCGAAAACCTACAACATATTGACGCTACAAATCTAACACTCAGCCCTCTTGGAGCTGGAATATGGGATGAATGTAAATCATTTAAATCTTTAAACCACAAACTTGTATGCAAATAAAGCATAATAAGAATAAAGTTTAAATTTTCTTTTAAAAGGGGGAGTATACTATTGCAATAGCCGATTCGGAAGGCACACTCGTTTCAATCCAGACTATTTTTCTCTCGCCGCAATATTTATTGTTGGACAAAGTAACTTTTTTAACTTGATCGATCTGATGCAGGAGCATGGTGGCTCAGCTTTCCTTATCGTGCTCTTCATGACTTACATGTCGTTTGGTTATCCGACTTACTTGCTGGAGACCTTAATGGGCCAGTACAGTGGAAGAAAACCAATATTAATGATTAGACACTTGATGCCGATTCTTCAAGGTACTGACACGAAACAAAAAAAAATTCTACAATCATTGGCGATAAGTATGTGGTTCATTTTAAAAAATATTCAGGATTAGGCATTGCGTTGTATATTCGTACACTGATACGAGCTGTAAATTCCCTCAGTAACTTTGCTTATTGTCTCTATCATTGTTGGGATCTTCTCTTTTGTAAAGCCTCTCAGAGCGTATTGCGTGAGTTCTTGAAGCCAAAATTAACATTTCCAATTATAAAATTACAACTGATTTATTAGTTTTTCCTTTTTATTTTTATTGTTGTAGTCAAACGATTCTTGTCGCGTGAGCGAGAGCCAATACATTTAAGGCTTTTGAAGGCTATACCTGGCCCTATAATTCGGATGATATTGATAGTGATTTCAGTAAGGAAAAGCCATACTTAATTGCTTTCAGTGGGTTTTTAATGGTAAGATTTTGTTATTTATTTATTATTGAATTGAACGGCCGATTTCTGATTGGGTGGAGATTTGTGATTTCAGTTTGCTTGTTTTGTAAAATTGTCGGATCTTGCTGCAGGAATGAAAGTTGTATTGAGACTGCTCCTGCTTTTCCTTTTTGGGTACACATTCAACGGTTATCTCAGAACGAATCCAAAGCAGCTCCAGGAGAACTCTATCGTTTACCTTCCACTTCGCACCACATTCGCTCCGAAATGGGAAAAAATAGTAGACGGAAGGGTTTGGGTGCAAGCGATTATATTCGTGGTGCACAGTTTGGAACTGGGTACGCTGGTACATCCATATCTGGGCTCAAAAACATTTTTCCATTATCGCACCGCAAGAGATGGAGTCCTCCTCATTTTGGTAGCCATAACATGGAACTTGATTGGAGCAGTGGGCGTCCTCCTCTGGCTTGGTTACGTGGGAATCAACAAAACGGAAATTGAGGCTTCGCTCAAACAACTCAAAGGTCATTACGGGATTCACATAGTTTTCATTTTAAAGCACATTCAGGCAGAACTGACGCAACAAGTAGAAGGGGATGTCCTTTTTTTCTGTGCTATTTTTTATATGATTGTTGGGATCGCAGGTAGTGCCATAAATTAAATGCGTTAAATCCTAATTACTGTAGAGCATCTTATTTTTCTTTGTTAAATTTTTTAGCACTACTGGCGGGCGTGGCTTACTTATATGTCATGATCGACAGCACTTATTCAGAGAGTGGTCACCCCTTACTAAAGTTGTGCATAATGATGTTTTACGTTTTCGCGTATCCAACAATTGCGTTCCCTTTAATGTTGGCTTTTGTTAGACTTCAACTTATATTATCTGTTGCATATTATGCAGTTTTTTTGCAAAAATTAATATGACATAATCCAGCATTTCGTATATTGATGTAGGATGGAATGCGGAACATTGTCTTTGTTCACTTCTTCTTGGCAAACTCCTGGGTTGGACTCTTTCTTATTATTCTGTACACCTCAGCAGTAGCGTGGAGTCAAGGGATGGCCAGAATCTTGCATGACTTTTATAATATGCTTCATTTGAAGGGGTATGAAGTGAGGACGCATTTTTACCAGATCCCGAAACTTGTACCTTTCCTATTTGTTGGGTTTCTCACGGTATAAATAATAACAGACAGCGTCAATGTCACTCATGGTTCATATTGGCGTTATAAGTTGATTTGTTTTCCGCTTAGTTTGCAATGATCCAAGACTTAATTGAAAGATATCATCCCAACGAAGGGTCAACTGATTGGTTGGACCCCATGACTATGGTCATAGGCCACTTATTGTCACTTCTTCCCATTTTTGCAGTTTGTTTCGGAGCAGTGTACTATTTGGTGAAGGAAAGAAAAGACGTACGTTTTATGTTACATTTCTACACCTTCAATATTATTTTTAATTTTAGAATTACGCTGTAGTATTTTAAGTTAATTCCCAACTTATAGAAATCTAAACCGCTGTCGGAACCACATCGAGATTTTTACAAAAATAAGCACCACACAGATGTTTGCTTCAAAGATTATGAGTTCTTCAATTATGGCTCAGGAAAGAGAAAGTCTGATCGATCTAAAGAAGCAACCGTTGAAGAAACATCGTGATGAGGATACAGTGTAAATTTTTATTCTGATTGAATATTTTTGTTACGTAATATTGTCATTTATTTTGTTAAAATCTAATTTAACAATATGTTTCAATACTGAACATTTTATGAATAAAATCTTTACTACTCTACACTAATGGTAATAATTATCACAGGATTAATTGCTAAAACCATACATGTCGTTTAACAAAGTAACGAAAAATAAGACTGTATTCTAGCAAAGTCCCTATTGCTCAAAGGCTTTACTTCATCTGCAGGAGTTGAAATAATCAGGTCCTTCCCAGAGACGATAACCTTAAACACAAATGCATATAAATTAAATAAAATAGATTACCGTTTTAGTGAATATGCTTGACTTACCAGGTACTCCTTGTGTGTAGGTGAATAGAGAATAAAATCTTGAATATCCTTGAGATGAATCGTTTTCCAAGGGTTCATATCACTCGTTAGCAAATCCCAAATGAGTAGACTATCCTTCAAAGCGACGTAGAGAACAGACGCTCTTCGTCCACTCCATTGAACCCTGATTGGCTCTTGTTTTCCGCCAAGGGAGAGAACCATCTTTTTTCGAGACATTTCAAACAGTCTACATCGTCCATCCTCGCAACCCAACTGTTTATAACATGCAAATTGTAGATTAATTAACTTTTACGAATTTTGGGGCTACCCAAAACTTATGAATACGTACTGCTATAATGTTCAAAGTTTTTGACACGTCCATGCAAGTTATTCTGGGGTTGGAGTCAAATCTCTCGTGATATTTCACCACAGCCTCGGCAGTTGTTGCTTCCAATATTTGAACTTTGGCCACGTAGCCATTAAAAGTGCCAAAAAGGAAGCTAGTCATTTCCGAGTCCCATGCTTGAAAACAAGTAATTTGGAGATGATCTTTGACCATGTCTTTAAGTTTAATCTGGTGACGGACGGAGATATGAACGGTGGACCAAGCAGAACTGTGTTGAGATAATGAACTGTCTCCCAGTGCGCCCTGACCTCGGAGGCAACTCCATGTAATTACTGTGCCCTCTTTGTCTATTGATACCACCTGGACATTTACAAAAACCAATAAAACCAACCCGTTTTTAATCAGAAAGCTTCATGAAGTTAAAAAATCCTTACCGAAAATGTATTTTTAGAGTCTGAAGACATTTCTACCCCCACAACGGGCATGTCATGGGTTGTCATCATGCAACCTTGAATAAAAACGTAGGTCAATATTTAAGGAATGCCAAATTATGCAGATTTGTTCCATACTTTGAGTAAAGTTGTACTTGTATTAACACTCGGGGTTCGAATTGCTTGTTCCTGATAATGAGAATGATAGCAGAGTGGTTCATCCAAGTTCCAAACGCTGAGAGACCCATCTTTATTCCCAGAAATCACCATTCGTCCCATCATATGTAGTTTTAACGCACTGACATGGCCCCAAACTCGGAGAAAGTATAATGGCATACTTGGTTCCTTGAGGGACCAGACCGTCACCAGATTTTTGGAGGTGTGCTTTTTATTCCCACTAAAAAAACGAGGGCTCTTGACTGAAAATTGACTTAATTTGGACATAAAATACAATAGTTTTTAAAATCTTACTTTGTAGTTTTGCTTTCTTCGTCTGCCCGATTTAGAGCTCCTGATTCAGATGAGTGCCCGTTTGCACATGCGACAAACTCCCCATCCCCTGCTAAAGTATGCATTGACAGCTTACTTAAAACTGACAGCCCTCTGCTCATTTTGATTGTTTCTAATGCGCCTTTGCTTCCAGAGTTGGAGGCTAGTTGGATGCGATCTTCCGCCTCCAAAATGTATAGAACTTTGCGACTAGAGCGTAAAATAAACTCGGAAAGTTGGTCCCAATTTTTGAGGAAGTCAAACTGCTTCAGAATTTTTTGATCTGGGCTTAGATCTTCAGATATATCATCACTTCCAACACCAAGAGCTTCCTAAAATGACTTTAATTAGTTTTCCCTTAGCCAATAAGAAATGTAGGCGAACCAAACGTTTCGTTACCTGTCGAACTATTCTAATATCACAACTTGAACTGGTGGTTGACCAAGTTGGGGGCTTTTGTGTCCATTTTGCTGACTGGTCAATGGGCTCTGTTTGAACTGACTCTTCAGATTTTTCTTGATCAGTTTGTGTAGAAGTCTGAAATATTTAGATCATCAAATACTCATCTTACGAATAAAAGGGGAAATTTAATGTCAGCTAGAATCCAACCTGAAGACGATTAGTGCCAGAGAAAACTGCCATAAATCTTTCATATTGATAAGGAGCGAGGTGGAAAAGCTCAACAGCTACCCGATCTAATTTGATCATACTCTGGATAATTCTGCCCCGTTGTGTTCTCGTCATCTTGAAGAAATACACCAAAATAAATTAATCTGGGCAATTGGAAAAAACAGAGCTAAATTAAAGTACCTTTTGTACAGCACTTTCTAAACTAGGATCCTTGGTGGAAACTTTGTATTGGCTATCCGGCATCTTCTTCTCTCGCCCTGAATTTCTGTTGAATCTTTCATCTCTCTCTGGTTGAAGAGGTCGGCCATAATTCTGCTGCTGTTGTAATGTGTTTATTGAAAAACCTGTCGTGATTGGAAATGCGATTTGTTTCTTTTCAATGGGAGCTGCCTCATGTTTAAAATACTCTTCTTCCTCCTCTTCTTCTTCTTCTTCTTCTTCCTCGTCTTGGTCACTAGTTTTCTCTCCTTCTCGAAAATTTATATTAGCAACAGGTTCACCTGAGCCTCCCACCTCAACACTTTTAATCTTACTCAAAACATCCAGCGGTTTGATATCTTCAACTATCCCTTGCTCCACCATTTTTTCGAGTTTTTCAAACTCATGTGTACTCGTGGATATGTCCTCCTCCACCTCCTCAGCATCATTCCGTACTGCGACTGTTGGAGATTTTGCTTTTTCATTCATTACCATCCCACTGTCATTCTCATTTGGATCTTCTTCAGATTCTTCAGAACTAGCCATTTCTTCAAAGTCGGATTCATATACTTCCTGTTGTTAAATTTATAATAAATTATTGATAAACAACCCTAAGTACTCAAAATGTATAATGTATTTAGGTTTCAAATTACCTCGAAATCATCTTCATAATCATCAGTTTCCTGTGTGAGCTGACTATTTATATCAGATTCGTAGAAGGCAGGTGGAGGTTTCTGAGATTCCAAAACCGTGGTCGTTGAGGACAGAGACTTGACACTTGGTGACTAATTAATCAATTAACATAGTTTCATTATTTGAGTAATTTTCAAAGGTTTCGTTTTATTTTGAATACCTTGTTTAGATTAGTCTTCATTGTTGGCTTAGTCGGTTTATTTGGAGAACTATTTAAACTCTTTTCGTCCGATCCTCTTCTATAGGCAGTTCCAGTTCCACCTACGGTCTTTTTTTCTCCCGGTGACCTTCCGGTAGGTTTCTGATTTGAGGTAGAACTTCCGACAGCAGGAGATTTACTGGCTGCGAGCCGACTTCCATATTTCTCCACATAATTTGCCTTCGAAGCTGCAATAATTTTTGAGGACTTCTTGGTGGCGTCTTGAGGATGAGATCTTGAAGTGGATGGAGTTTTCTCTGATTTGGGACTTGAAGCGACAGCGTCGTTTGGTTCTCCTCTGTTAGAGGTAGAGGCAGTGGTTCTTTTTGTGGCTTGAACCTTGGGTTTACTCGCGTCTTTTGGAAGAACCCCATAAGCTTTCCGCATGTTCCTTAATTTTGTGGAATCTTGATTCATGGGCGAACCCTTCTCTTTCTCCTGTAGTTGTTAAATATAATCTGAATTAGTGACGGAAAGAAAAAAGAAAATTGCTTTGGTTTGGGATCACTAACCAGGGAAGAACGTTTCATTTTTAGTTCTATAATTTTTACTGCTTTATGCAGTTCCTTCCAAAATTATATGCACTTGTACAGGTACCCTTTGTTACGATCACGAATAATATATTCTGAAAGATGAGAAGAATTCTATGATGGAATATTCATTCATGTGTGCATAAAATATATTAAAAATATTTAACTGTTCAAAATTCCTACAAGGTTAAATGATAAAAATAATTTATTATTTATATGAAGATTTTATTGTTGAATACAATGATAATCAGTCGGTAGTCGGTATGCAATCGTGCACAACAATAGTATTCAGTTCAGAAATCGACTAGACTACCGACGTTAGATTTTATTTCGAAATGCACCATGAAAAATTTAGACTTGCATTGAACTTCACAAGAATGCATAAGTTTTATGGTTGGAGACGAAATCCAGTGACTAACACTTTCATAACTTCATAACACTAGTTTATAGTTTAGTAGATCGTTTTCAGTAGAAGTGATGTTTATATTCATTCAAACCCGTAGAAAACTGGACTAACGTGAGCAAACAGAAAGAGTAGCGCATCTGGATTCCACTAGAACAGTTACTTAGCAACTTTTCCAAACAAATAAAATCTTTTACTGTCTCAATTTCCAAACACACAACCGCTGTCACGGCTGAGAACTTTCTTTTGTATCCCGACCACCGCTTCAGCACCTAACGTCAGAACTCAGCATCGCCTTTTTGGCCCATTTTGTATTCCTTTTGGCTACTACCAATCGATAACCCTTTGTTCTATCCATGAATAGTAGTTCGATTTTAGTAGTTTTAAGCTATAGACGAATCTTTTTAATTTTATTTTGCGTGGTTTCACACGTGGGCTGAGTTTGATGTTTTTTCAACAAGTTTATTTCAGTGAAGTAAATCAAAAGTGTTTCTCTTACAAATACAAATACAATAATTCTGATCTTAGATTGGGGGCGACTCTTTGTAAATCCAATCATAAGCCTTGTCGCCAGGATAATGGCGTTTTAAGTATTCACCCACAATCCGTCTACATTTTTCTTGGTATTGATTCAAATATTCAATCTGATGAATAAAATGCATACATTTTACGAGTGCTTTGATTTGCTTGTTTGTACTGATCATTTAATAGTATATGTGTGGCTTCACTTACTTCTGAAACGGTAAGAAGCTCTTTCTTAATTAGTTTGTGTTGGTACGGTAAAAACGTCATGTCTTCAATTGCAAGGAAATTTTTGCCAGTGGGGTTCTTTCCTGTTGCTTTTACGATTCGCACAATGTTCTCAAGTCGTATACCAAATGAGTCTTCTTCGTAGTATCCAGGTTCTTTAAAAATACAATATAGTCACAATAATCGATTGCAGGGAAAGATTTTTGTCAGTGTTTTGTACCATTGGAAGTCATCATGTTTTCAACAAATCCTCGATCATCAGGCGCTATGGAATGACTGTATGTGATTTTTGTGGGACCCTCATGCACATCAATTCCTATTCCATGCCCTGTTCCATGGCCATAGTCAAGGCCTTTTAAAATGGGATGCAAAATTTGATGTTAAACCCAAACTTGATAAACTTCTTAAGGTGTATGCACCATTGAATACCAATATTCCACAAATGCATTCTTGCAAACGAGTCCAACATATACCCTTTGGTCCGTTCTGGAAAGATGGCAGTAGCCAGAGCAATTTGTCCCTTCAATACGCGAGTGTAAGCTTCTCGTTGGAGGTCTGAAGGGGTTCCAAAATGGAAAGTTCTTGTGATGTCTGTTGTCCCATCTCTATAAATATTTTATATTAAGAAAACCCTATGTAAGGGTTAACTGTTAAAAGAAAGGAATGCGAAGAAGGAATCAGTAACTCTTACAGATAAATCGCTCCTGCATCTATAAGAAACATACTATTTTGCGTAATCTGCTTGTTTGTTCTGGTAGTTGGGCTGTAATGGGGACTAGCTCCACTGGAATCGCTTCCAGCGATTGTTTCAAAACTTATCGTCAAAAAGTATTCATGCTCTCTGAAATACCGACAGCATCCAATCACTTACACGCAAGGGAAAAAAGACATATTATGTATTAGAAATAGGAATACTTACTTTCGCAATTTCAAGAGGTGATCAGACGCTGACAATTCTGTTACATTTTCACCTGACTCAACCGCATTTTCAAGCCACGAATAAAACCTTGCTAATATTGCCGAGTCACGAGTCAGTGCATTTTTGAACCCTTGAATTTCGATAGGATTTTTAACAGCTTTTAATAGAACCAGAGGAGACAAGTCTACAATTTGGCGATTTTCCGGCACAATACGTGCTAAATTGTAGCTGCATGTTTTTGCCAGCCAAATTTTTCCTGAAGTATTGGAAACCTTGTATTGTTAGATATTAAATAATATTATGTGTAATTAAATTAGCACACTTTTCATGCACCACATAACAAAGAACCACATTATTATATTTTACCAGTGTTGTAAGCCTTGAGTTAACCTCTTCATAGTCATTTATCGTACCCCCATCTTGAGTGATGGAACTGCGAATGTCAGAATCAAGCTTTGATTGGTCAATAAAAAGCTCAAAACCATCGCTTTTTACAATGACAAAAGATAAAAAGACTGCAGCCGCATAAATATCCGATCCCCGTAAGTTTAAAAGCCCTATAAACAGTTACTTTCTGTATCTTAAATTTCATTTCACACATTTATAAAATTATAAGAACCGAGTAATACAAGCAATATCATCCAACTGGTTGATTACAAGGAGTTGAGCATTTTGTTCATTCATCTTAAGTCGTATTTCTCCGAGTTTTTCTTGAGTAGTTTTTCCAGTAAACTGTATTGGTATTTGTAGTAATTTGCCTTCAGGACATTGTAGTCTCTCTTCACCCCACACCTCGTCCACCAGGTTATCTTGGACAGGATGTAGCCGTTGTCCATTTCTTAAATTCGACTGCATATTATCCCAAGCCGACTTGCTAAATAAAGTTGGGTCCACCCCAACGTGAACTCGGGAATCTAGGGCTTTCTCCATGTAAGTTTCCATTGAAATTGCACCCGGTATACCTAAAAACTCGAAACATTTTAGAACTATTTTCCATTTTTTAAATTTTATTTCTCACCATCTTTCATAAGATTCCAGTTGTTGTCCATTTCCTGCCGAGCCTGTATAAAATATCGCCCATCTGTCCATAACAAAGCTTCAGTTCTTGTTACCAATGCACTTCCAGAAGAACCTGTGAAGCCTGAAATGTATCTCAATCGAGCATTACAGGCAGGGGTACGTTCTCCCTGAAAATTGGAAGAAAGCTAGAAGGTATTGAATGGAAAACCGTGTATTTAAACATGATTGATTGGTTTGCTAACTTGATGAGTATCATGTAGAGGAATTATGTATGCTGCTATTGATAAATTCGTTATTAACGTTCGCAGTCGTAGAAGTTGCAAAGTCGTATTCACAGGAGAAATCATTTTTCTATTGTTCTCTAGCAATTACTTAAATACTCGTACTAAAAATAGTTGTAATATGCAAGTAATACGAAGCTACATACTTTAATAAATCCTGTATTTATATAAATATTAACGTTTCAGTATAGTTCATCTTTGTAATCAAGTTTCGCCATTTTCAAGGTCAGCAGTTTGAAATGCCGTTGCGTCATATTTTAACTGATTATGTTTAATTGATAGCTGTTGCTTGCGTTGTGAAAAATAAGAACATATTTATATTATGATTTTTATGCTGTAATGACATATTTTTATTGCTAATGGATCAATAAACGATAAATGTTGTGTGTGTCTCATGACTTGTAATAATTTACCTTCACCAATATTACAAGAATGAAAGATGAAAAACGGAAAATGATGTAAATTGATTTTAAAGATGCGATTTCTTGAATTGTGAGTCCTTCTTGTGGAAAACCTTGTGCTTGAGCCGTCTTTTAACATCAGGATCCAGTTCCAACACTTCATCCTTGTTTGGAGGCTTGAGCGTCACCCTGCACAAATGACCTCCATCAGTTGGTAAAATGTCAAAGTCAAAAACGTCAGTAGGAACGCTCATGGTGCACATTGCATTGGGGACGTCTACAATTGCATTAATTCGACTCTCAACGGGGATGGCGGATAACATCATGTAGCACTGTTCACCAGTGTATCCAAACCGTTTAAAGTATTCAATAGCGTTGATACTAGCCTGTCGGAAGGAGAGGCTTGCATCAAGATGAAACTGGACTCCGTTATCATCAACACTGATCCCTTCAAATGTCAACCATTTGCTGAAGCGAGGTTCCACAGGACCTGGGGAGGTCATTGGATTCTTCTGGTTTCCGTGAAGGGAGACCCCGTTTTTAATTACCTTAGTTCGTAGGGTAAATATCGCATTCATTTCAATTGCTCCACAAAACTGTTTGAAGAAATGAATCAAAATCATTGAAATTATTCATTACAAAATGAATTTATTGCAAAAGGTAGATACGTAAATTTTTATATACCGCTAGTTCACCATCCCCCATAGAAAAGTGTGGATCGCCAATAGAGAAGTTTGCACCTGGAAGGTAAACTGGAAGCCATATTTTGGAACCCCTTGATAAATTTTTGACATCAATATTTCCTCCATGTTCCCGAGGAGGAACTGTTCTCGCCCCTTCTCGAGCAGCAGCCATCGCCTTCGCACCCCTGAGAGAGCCCATGTGGGCTGTCTCAGGGTGCGGAAGATAAGCTAATGGTGGAATACGGTTAGGATCCCTGCTAACTAGGTCCGCTTCCCTTTTATTCCATTCACGAAGTAGCTCCAATGTTGGGGCAGTTGCAACAATCCCAGGATGAATCAGTCCTATTGGAACGAAATGAAGAACGTTGTATTAGGAAATGAGCATATTTTTTAACTTATCATATAAATGGAAGGAGTTATTGTAAGTACCTGCGAATTTGACGCCTGGAATGTGACGGCTTGTGCAGTAAATTCCATCAAAGTCCCAAATGGTTTTGGCAGCCCTTGGAAATATGTCATAGAGAAATCCACCTCCATTATTTACATCGAAAATGGCAGTGTAGCCCCATTCACTTCCTGGGTAAGCTTGGATTTCCAAGACCTCAACCTCCAGATAGTCTCCTGGCTCAGCTCCCTCCACATGAATAGGTCCAGAGAGGTAGTGAGCTTGTGTCAAGTCCACGGTACGTACGTCTTCTGCAGAATCGTCGTTCCTTATTTGACCCCCTAAATACAAGACAAAAACGTCAAGCACTTGTTTGATGATGGGTGATTAACACTTGAACTGTTTCACAAACCGGTCCACTCCACGGCTTCAATTTTGAAAGTCTGTCCTTGCTTGACGGAGATAATAGGTGGAATATCTGGATGGTAACGGTTGTGTAGGGCTGGATTTTCCCGAGGGTGCCTTTTTAAATCCACTTTGATAAGTGTTGGAATCGGCATATTGCAAAGCGATTTTCAAATAAATCAATTTAAGCTTCTATAATGTTTTTGGTTCAATGTGTGATGCACCATGTTTGTCCAAAGACTGATGCTACGAAGCATTCGGCTAATTTACGGTCATACCATATTAAAGAAACGTATTTAAAAAGTTGAATAATCCCTTTAGTTCCTAAGATGCATAACAAAGATAGTTCAATTCAGTGGTTATATTGTTGCCCAACTTGCTTGGGAGAAAATGCAAAGGGGTAGGTAATTTTAAACGGGTAGGTATATAATATATGCACGGCTCAGTGCACAGAAAGAAAGAAAAGAAGCCATGAATAAATCTGGCAGATACATTTCTTACAACGTTTTACCTATATTTAGATGCACTGGAAATCAACCAAAAATGCGATAAAAATTAAAGTTGTTACTTGTTACTGTACGTGCACCAAGCACAAGCCTGACTTTGTTCATTCTAAATTGAAGATGAGAAATAATCAGCCCCTGTCATTCATTGTTTAACACTGATCTTTTTATAATCAGGGCATCCATCAGAGGCTTGTTGTCTCAACAAGTCCGGAGAGTTGAGCTACAATGTTTCTAGAAATTCATCAGTAATCTATGAATGAGGAGAGCAAAGTGTGCTAAATTGCAGAATCGAGTTTCATTTTCGTACTCAAAGACCAACTCCCCGTGCTTATCATCAAAGAGCATCGCTCAGGTCTTCTGAAAACCGGTACTAGTCTAGAATCAGATTGTGTTTAACGCAATGCAAACATCTTTTAATACAATGTAGCTAGACTGTCTACATCGTAATAAATAATTATATACATAAAGTCAATTCAAAGTGAAAGGGATTTTCTCAAGAGCGGAAGTGAAACAGATAGTCCAATTTTGAAATAAACTTTTTCTGACTTTACTCGGACTGTATGATCGCAAAGGAACTGACACGGTTGATGGAATAAATCTAATGGTCCTACCAGATTTAAAGAAAAAAGAGATAAATTTCCCTTTGCAAGCAAATCCGAAAGCAAATGTGCAAACATAAGTGAACCTATTGCTGGTAGCACCGGCCGCATTGAAGAAACAAATATTTAACTCTTCCATGCGTAAACCTGACATTTTGGAAACGCATTGTTTCGTGACGTGACGTGATAATAAATGTGATATGATATATCCCTTGCGGCATACTCTGCCAAACAAAGTAAAAGAATCAATTATAATTGCAAGAAGTTCAAAAATACACTCAATTTTTAGTAGGTGTAATAAAATATTTATTGGCTAGAATTTCTAGCCCTCATAATAACTTTGAATGGCTTGGGTACAAGGAAAAACCAATTGTCTGCTTCAAAATCGGGCTTTATTTTGCTCTCTGGATCTGGAAGCACCTCAAACAGTTGAAATATCGCAGTCAAAAACAAGAAGAGAGTGTCCTTCACAAGGGACTCTCCAATACATTGACGTCTCCCAATAGAAAATGGTATAAAGGATTCGTGGCGAATACATTGAGTTCCGTCCTCATTGAGAAACCTCTCCGGTCTGAAGTTGAAAGGGTCTCCCCAAACTTGAGGGTCATGGAGGATCCCGTATAGATTTGAAAACACGATGCTTCCTTTGGGTAGCACGTAGCCATGAAATAATTTGTCACAGGTCATGCGATGCGGCACTCCCAACGGAACCACATTTGATAAGCGCAGTGTTTCCGCTATAACTGCTTCCGTGTATGGCATTCTAAAACATAAAACTCCCTTAAATAAAGCGATTGTTTCCGTTTTAGTTGTTAAATTTAGCAATGTATTACTTTGATCGCTCGGAAATTGAAGGAAGTCTTGAAGATCCAACCACAGCATCAATTTCAGCTTGAAGCTTTTGTTGTGTATCGGGATGACTGCTCAAATACAGGAGTGACCATGATAGCGTGTTTGCTCTAAATATTAGTAAAATACGTCAATTAACGCCATATTCTTAAAAACCAACATTTTTCTCTCAATTGACCTGCACTCACGTTGTTTCTGAACCTGCATGATTCGTTTGGGGCATAAAAACACACGAGTAGATAGGTTGGTAAGCATTCATGAAATGATATGAAGAGTTAACGATGCGTGCATACCTGCCTGGAATAGATCAAATATACCGGACGAGAGGTTTGTGCCTGAAAAGAAAATCGCAACTGAATTATTTTCTTACAAGTATAGAAAATGCAAGGTTGACTGACAACACTTACGACCGGCTTTCTCGAAGAAGCTAGATTTGGGATCCGTGGTCTCTTCAATCTCTTTTAATGCATAATCAATATAATCTCTGAAAAAAATCATTTAATAGAATTCAAACTCGATAAAAGTCCATTTCCTTTGAATTTTTCATCTCAACACTAATAAATTACTTTGGTTGGGAGGCATTAAAATTTGCCTCGTGCCTCTTTATCGTGTTTTCAAATATGTCATTCAAGTTTTCAATGGATTTCGTAAATGCAGTCCATCCAAGGAAGTCTGGAGCTGTGAATCGCAGCGGTGGAGCAAATATGAGACCATTGGTGGAAACTTGAAGCAAGGAACTGTAGTGGAACAAACTCACGATTATTATGCCAGCCTCAACGTTAACCTTATGGATCAGTTGCATACTTGAAAAAATTATCCGCTGCCTTGAATACACTACTGTCCTTTCCACTTTCCCATTCAAATCTCTCACCAGCAACAATGTGCCATAGTGAGTTGACAACGGGAGCATTGAAAATCCTGTTTCCGGAAATTGGAGCTCCTTGACTTTTTCTGAACCATTCCAGCATAGCCCTAACCTCATCCAGAATCATTCCTTCCATTGAAGTTTTAGAAAACCCAAAATTTCGAAGCGTTCTTAAAGTAAACCTGCGATGCGTTTCCCAAGTATCTCCTTCCGCATTAATTAGCCCTTGGTTTTTATAATGAGAATGAATTACAATGAGAAAGTTCCATGAAAATCTTGAGAAGTTAAGGCATACCGTATGCTCCTTTTGAGAATTGGTGAATGATTGGATTGTAGTTCCTCCCACTTGACGCAAGATCACTGAACAGTTCTTTTGCCAGTTTTGCATCAGTGATTACTATCGTTCTGTTATCATTTTTAATCATTCACATACTTGCAAGCTATGAGTTTTTAACTTTATTTGACGTATTTACCTCATCTTTCCCGTTCTTAATCGGAAGATTGGACCGTAGGTCTTTGCCCATTTGGAAAACGCAACATGAGGTTTGGTGACGAATAGACGCACATCGCATAAAATGTGAAGAAAAGTAGGACCTATTTTCATAAGTGGAAAATTAAAACTCACAACAGGTAAACTGTACCTGCTTATGGAAATGTAATCAAAGTCAGTAAACCTGGAGGTAAGTTCCCTTGTTTTCCACCACTAATATACAATACTGCTGTTAGCAGTATGATCAACACTAGTGAGATTTCAAAAAATGTCATTTTCTTTCGATCCAAGTAGAAGGTCTAGGTCTAAAATAGGAAACAAAATTCTTTGTCTGGTGCATTCCAAAAATTAGGCATGAAGAGCAGCCAAAAAATCCGCACATGTCACATCACAGCCACGCACAATATTATCATTGATGACAACTTTGATTAAGTTGTTCTTATGCCAGGATGATTTTATACACGAGTAGCTGCTGAATCAACAAGGTAATTGTTTCTTATCGTACAATTACCAATGTCAGCTGCATAAATGTTTCCTTGTGTTGCGATCGCGTAGGTATATGCATGCACATGGTAATGATAGCCAAGCCACATGTCAAATATATAATGTTTTCTTAGGTTGCTGGTTTCAGTTACAGCGTTATGACATTATGATACAATGTATGCAAAATACTTGAAAACTGAGATGCACAATGAATAGCGAGATAAGTAAACGTGATGTTATGATTCTTGTACTGGAGGCAAAGTCACGTATTCTAGTATGTGTCATGTGTGTTATGTGATACACGATGCGATGCAATATATTGCGAAATCTTTTTTAACGAAGACACTCGCTGTCACATAAAAAACTCATGTCATGCAAAAAATAATTGGTTATTGAGATGATTCTTACAGACTTATGTGAGCCAGCTGCAATACTACGTAAGTGGAGTTGTGAAGAACAAGAGAGAATGGCGCCATATTCATGAGGATGAACGGATATTTTTGCTTTCGTTTGCCTTTCCTTAGATTTTATACCAATAATTTATCTGTATACCTAGTCGTAAGTACACATTTATCACGTGGTCTTTTTTAGAGAGAGAGCAGTCGACGTTGTGAGAAAAAGTCATTAGAACAAAAAAGTTGTCGTTATTGAATAATCATTTTGTAAGCACTTTGTATGCTTGATATTCGTCGATTAATTAAATCAACTCATTTGTTAACTACTGATTAATTTGATTGTGTTTGTGTGTTAGTTTATTTGTGCATAATTCTGACGTTTTGGAATCTCCTCAACGAGCCACGCACGCGTACCGAAACTAACACCATTCAAATCACCCGTTATCATCAGTAGTTAGCTGGTCCTTCAAAAAATATATAACATTTGATCCTTCGAACCACGGATCCTGTCCTTTGGATATATCGTCACATCGAAACTATATAATTAAAATGGATCTCAATAACATCACTCCCAGGTCTATTGGACGTGGAAGAAGCCTAAGACCACCTGGAACTGAAAGGATGTCTCCAACTCCCGAAATTGTGGACGCGAGAGCTCTTTTCAAACAAGAAAAAGTAACGCCTGTGCCAAAGCCGAGATCGGACATCAGTATTCCAATCGCTTAACCAAGATCACGCCCATCTTCCCAGAACTCGGTGGAATTTCTTGAACGAAAGTCACACTCTGGAAGCCATAGGTCTGATGATGAACACTCCAGGTTAATCAAAATGAAGAGTAATGAAATTCGAATCGTCAGAGCTGAAATTGAGGCAACTGAAAATCGACTTAACCTGTACAAAAGATGGCGAGAGTCAAATGTGTTGCAAGAAGATGATGAACAAGAGGAACGGAAGTTGTTACTACGACTTATCAGCAAAGAGGAGGAAATGGTTAGGCTATCACTTGAGCTGAGAACCTAGAAATTGGACAAGACCTTCAGCCACCCATGACCACAACTCAGCGTAACATTGATGACGGTGGAACTGTGGATTGTTACTCGGATGGTGAAAATGCTGATAAAGCTGTGAATGATTGGTTATTAGATCAAGATCAAGTTTCCAATTTCGAAACCCGACTTTCACCACCATTACCTACCTCACAAGATGGGATGAACACTATGCTGATGCAGTTAATGCAACAACAAATGAACTTCCGCAACAACCAAACTTCAAGTCAAATTCATCAATCGTGAAGGAAACCGATAAAGTGTCTTTTCCGAACAAGAGCAGAAGATTGGGTAGCCTTCAAATCTGCATTTGAGCGCGAACTACCAAGACTTACAAGTACACAGCTGATCAAAACCTTGCCCGAATCATGAAGCAGTGAAAGGAACTGCCAAAGCCGCCTATCAAGGAATCTGTATAGCAATCCGGGGAACGTGCCAACAATTATGAAATAATTGGAGAAAGAGTTTGGATCCCCGAAGCTAATTGTACAGAGTTTGATCACCAAAATTGAAGAGTCAAAACTGCGGACACAAGAAACCAGAGACAATTAAAGAGATTTGCTAGAAACATACGAGGTCTTGTCTCAACATAAACTACTCACAAGATGGATGGTTATCTGGATAACGCCTATCTCCTGGATAAAATTGTAAAGAAGCTGCCTACTGAAATGCGACATTGGTGGCTCACTTGGGTGTTCTTTGACCGAACCAGGAAGCAGGACATGTTCCATTTTGAGGAATGGATGAACTTGAATATGAAAAGCGTGTGAACTTCATCAACCCGTAATTGCAGATGTCGATGACGATGATGAGAAGACCTCCTAAGCCGAGAAGTAAACGACACGTAGGTGCAACTTCCGATGCTGTTGTACCGACTGAGGGAGGAATTTTGCTTACATTGTAATGTAACTGGTCATCACATTCAAAAGTGTCAAAGTTTGCAGAAATCCGCTATAAAATCAAGTTTGCAAAGTTTTGTTGCGGAAAGGTCAATGTTTGCAGTCAGTGATTTAGAGATTGATTAAAAGTGCTCAGTTGATGGCTGTGGAATGAAGCATCATTACACCCTCCATGAAGACCATGGTACCCAAAATGGGGACAGCAGCTCAGAATCAGAAGAACCAAATTAAGCAAGAACGTCAGCCACTCCACCAATGATGAGCTGCTGTGGTATGTACCTGTAAAATTAAAGGGTCCAAATGGTGAAGAATTATGCAATGTTAGATACAGGAGCACAGATGTCTTTACTGGATGAGAGCTTGGCCTTGGAACTTGGACTAAATGGCGGGAACAGTTACACATTGGAGTATTCAATGGGAAGCATAGCAAACAATCGTCGATGCGTATCAATCTCGAAGTAGCAGGTGACTACCCTCATGCAAGTTCCATGGACTGTCTGGAGTACGGACGATAACCGACTTGAATCTTCCTGTCCAGTCATACAATATTGAAAAGTTAAGAGAAAAGTATCAACATTTGCATCATGCTCCGCTGAGGTCACAGTGTAAAGCAAAACCTTCACTCATTATTGGATCTGATAATTCGCATCTACTTTTCACCACGGGATATCATTGAACGAGCGCCCACTCAACCCGCAGCAGTGAAAACAAAACTTGGCTGGACATTAGTTGGTGCTGGAGGAACGACGCGAACCACTAAAAAGGGATTTTTCCACATTCATGGAATAACAAAAGAAGAGTCGTCATTGGAAAAACTCGTGAAGGATTTTATCTGCATTGACAATCTTGGAGTAACAAACAATGTTGGATGTACCCGTTCGAAAGAAGATAAAAGAGCCATAGAGATTTTGGAGAAGACATCAGTGAAGCAGGGTGATAGATGGACTACTGGTCTCCTTTGGAAGAGTGAAAATACATCGTTACCTGAAAGCTTTGAGATGGCTATGAAAAGATTAAAATCAATTGAAAGCAAAGCTGATAGGAACCCCGAATTTGCGATGCTGTATACCACCAAGTTTAATGAGTACATTTCCAAAGGATACTTGCAGCTTGTTCCAAAACCGGACAATAATCAGGAAAAATGGTATCTGCCTCACTTCTTCGCAATCCATGAAAACAAGAAACCACGTCTCGTGTTTGATGCGGCAGCCAAATCACATGGTAAAAGCTTCAATGATTTTTTGGTTAAAGGTCCTGACATGCTACAATCTTTACCAGCAGTCTTGATGAGATTCGTCGTCATCTCTACTCCATTACTGGGATATCAGGGAAATGTTTCATCAAGTGAAGTTACAAGAAGAAGACCAGCCTTACCAAACAATACTTTACCGCGGATGAATAGGAAAGAAGATCCTGATGAATATAGAATGAAAGTGTTATTCTTTGGCTCAGCTTGCTCACCTTGTTCCGCAATTTATATAAAAGATAAAAATGCGAGTGAGTATGAGGATAAGTACCCGGAAGCCGTGCGAGCAATAAAAAAGGACAACTACATGGATGACTTCTTAAGTGGAGCAAATACTGAAGAGAATGCAATACGTTTACGAGATGAGGTTACATTCATTCATGGACGAGGTGGATTCCCAATTGCAAAGTGGAGCAGTAACTCAGTCAAGGTTTTAAACAGCATACCAGAAGAACTCAGAACGGCTGCGACAAAACATTTTCCTTGAAAAGTGAGCTTCCAATTGAAAGGACACTGGGATTGTATCTTGACCAAGCCGAAGATTGTTTTAAATTCAAACTCAACACCAGTCGCCTTCCGGTTTCAGTTTTGAAAGGTGAAGACAGACCTACGAAACGAGAAATAGCGTCTTTTACTATGAGCATTTTTGATCCTCTGGGCTTTCTTACACCAATGAAAATGAAGGGATTATCTATTTTGCAAAATACCTGGAGACTTGGTGTTGGATGGCGACGATGAAATTCACCACCAGTGCTTGAATGAGAAGTGACGGAATGCGC